>CAUYTI010074604.1:0-21208 GCA_963575145.1 Galago senegalensis
TGGCGGGCGCCTGTAGTCCCAACTACTTGGGAGGCTGAGGCAGGAGACTCGCTTGAGCCCAGGAGTTGGAGGTTGCTATGAGCTGTGATGCCATAGCACTCTACCCAGGGGGATAGCTTGAGGCTCTGTCTCAAAAAAAAAAAAAAAAAGAAAGGGCTATTGTATTTATATTTCCAAGAAATTACAAGTGTGGTTTTTTTTTTTTAAAAGAGGTGGGAGAGATCGGAGTAGACAGGGTACTGAACAGGAGAACGATGCAGATGGTGGAGGTGCCGGAAAGCTGTTCCTTGCTTATCATGTGCTTGGTGACCCAAATCTCCCTGAGGATCAAGGTCTACCCTCTTAAGGCACACTTGTGAGTTAAGTGAAAGTCACTGATGACTTCACAAGTTGGGACCACTGTTGGGAAGCACTAGCAGGTGGGAGGCGACAGGCATTGGAAACACTGAGAGTCACTGTGCACCAGCTAGACCCCTGCCAGGCACAGAGCTGTGGCACCTCATTGAGGCCAGAACAGTTTACTCAGTAATGGAATCTTACCAAGGGGACCAAGATGGCCCTGACACATCAGGAAAGACTTAATTATAGTCACTACCCTCTGCTTAAGAAGCCAAAATAATTTACATATTTATAAAGAGTACCCCATTTGTCAAAGATTAGCCCCTAGACAGTGAACGTGTTTATGAACATGGCTCAAATGAAATGCTTCCTGCTGCCCACTAGGAGGCATGCTGGCACCATCCCAGAACTACCTACTTTTCATGGGATTTATTCCTAAACTCCAGAGCTGCTAGAATAATCAAGCAAAATCATGGTGCACAGGCTCTTTGAATAAAAGTTTCTATATTTAAGTGCCTATGGGTGGAAATATTCCAGAGGTGTTATGTATTCAAAATTGCTATTTTTATTTATGTACTCTTGGTATTTAAAATGCAAAGCCATGTGAGCTCCAAAGGAATACGTGCAGAGCAAATGAGATACATCAACAAGAAGGGATGAGGCAGGAGAATTTCAAAGATCAAAAATCTTACAGAACGAATGGGTTTCTAAAACATTTAGAGAATTTGAAGGAAACTTAAAAGCTTATAATTCAGTCTACTAAGGGTGCCATTTATTCATACCACCACCCCCTTTCCTAATTGTATTTTTAGTGGAAATATTAAATCTGAAGGCCATCTAGGAGGATTGTTGTGACCCTGATATTAAAATACAATTAATTTTATTATAAAAGGATAATTGGCTATTTGTTTGCACATAGCCACGCAAAATACATTCCATAGCTTATCAGTGAAGGCTGTGACGTGTTCCCTAGAAAATCTGATGGGATTGAGACGTGAGAAGTCAGGTGGCCTGTCCAGTGTTATTCAGCCAGACAGTGGCTGAGCTGGGACCTGAACCCAGAACCAGGTGTGGAAATCCTGCCTTGTTTTTGTTATTTTTTTCTGACTTTCTATTCTCTCCAGGGCTACTTGTGACCTGGAACCAATGCACTCTCTTCCTCTTACTTTATTTTCAAAGCTCCAGACTGTACTCAGAATCTTGTTTTCTAGATCATATTAACAGAGAACACTTTTTTGGGGGGGGGTAAGGGGGACTATTATGATAATTTCGATTTTTCTTTAGGCCTTATTCAGATTTTGTCAATTGTCCTAAAATTATTCTAACAAAAAGTGAAAAAAATGTTTTTTCTGGTCCAAGATCCAATGCAGGATCTCGTGTGGCATTTGGTTGTCATGAATCTTTAGTTTCTTTGGATCTGGAACATTTCCTTAGTCTGTCTTTGTCTTCCGTTACCTTGGTTTTGGGAGGAATGCAGCCCAGTTATGTTTCAGAGCCTCTCAGGTTATGAATTTTTGGCAGGAATACACCAAAAATGAAGTTGTCTTCTCAGTTTATCAGTCAGGAGGCATGTGCCGTCTCTCGCCCATTACTGAGATGTATACTTGGATCACTGGATCCGGGTGGTACCTGCCAGGTTGCTTCACTCTAAAATTACTATTTCCCCCTATTTCAGAGGAAGTATTTTCCGATTACATAAATACGCAGTTTCTCGTCAAACTCTCACCCTCTGGTTTCAGCATCTCTTTCTGATTCTTTCCTGAGGCAGTCATTACTGTGATGGTTGCCAAATGGCAGTTCTTCCAATTCCATCACTCTTCTACAGTACAGTTGGTATTCTGTTGTAAAGAAGCTCTTATCTGTCTGTCCCCTTGGATTCCTTTTTTTAGTCTATGGATTTGTAACTCTTTTTCGTTATTTATTTTAATGCTTAACTGTCCCATATCTGGCCAATGGCAGAGGCCCTCTAACCCAACTCTTGTGACCTTTCAGCACATCCCCGTCATTCTTTCAGCACTTACATCATTTCTGGCAGGAGACGTTCCAGGCTGATTTCGTACTTCCCAGCCCTGGATCCACCATTTCTCTAAGTGGCCCAAGTTCCTTTTGATGGAGAATGGTGTTTAGAAATAAAATCTGGGCTAGGTGTCATTGTGTCTTAAGTCCTTTCAATGGACAGAGCTAGGAAATACATGTATGTGTTATACACATGTGAGTATGGTGTGTGTCCTTCTATATTCATTCATAATTACTCAAAACCATGAGGAATCATCTCAGTAGTACCAAGTCCATGTAACGTAACCACAGTTTCAGTATGGTTATGTCATTATTTGAAATATATAGTAGAATCTCTTTAAGTTGACAACCTAAGGGACTATAACAAACTAGTCAACGGACAGAGGTGATCAACATAAGGAACTAGGCCTTACTGTACTGATACGTACATGTGGTGCATGCCTGGCCTATGACAATTAGGCCAACTTGAGGTGGTCGGTGTAGGGAGGTGGTCACCTGTAGAGGGTCTACTGTAGTTCTATTCATTTTTATTTCATTTTAGGGATTCCCTCCCATTCTGATTCTGTTTTTTGGTTTTGAGTTTTATTACTGTCATTGCTCTTGAGTGTTTGAAACATTACCATAGCTCTGAAAGTCAGCTATACAAAGGCTAACTCCCTCTTCACACAGTTACCCTGTTCTCACATCCTCTCCACCCTCCCTGTAAGTAACAGTCTCATTAGTTTCTGGCTGCTGCTTTGTTTGTGCGCAACTGAGCACACACACGTGTGTTATTTTCCCTCTTTCTCACAACAAGAAGTAGAATACCGGACTACTCTTGTCTTGCTTTTGCACCTTGCTTTCTGCAAATAACAGCAGCTTACGAAAGTGATTCCCTGTTGGTGTGCAGTGTCTTCCATCATATCTCATCAGATGGATGTCGCATGGTTTACAGAACATTCAGGTTTGATGCTCACAAACAGTAGTACTATGGCTAACCCTGTGGAAATGTCTTTGTGATCTGAGAGGGGTGCCTTCAGGGACAACTCAGGGGTACTTGCATATGTGGTTCTGTGGGACACTCCCAAATTTCCCTCTGTCGGGACTGTGCCAGTGTTTGTTTCCACTGGTGTCTTCCCAGAGCCTAACTGAATATGGCATTAGACTGTAGCATTTTTGCCAACTTGATAACATATTGCAATGGAGTTTTGTTATTTAGTCCTTTCTGAGTGAGGCTAAATATTTTTCCAGACGATTAAGAGCTGATTTTACTTACAGCTTTCATTTCTGTGAATTGTCTATTCTTGTCCTTTGCCCATTTTCCTACTGGACATTTTGTCTTTTTCCCATTTGCAAAAGCTCTTTTCATATTAAGAATATTAACTGTGTAACTGTAATACTTTGCTGCCCATATTTTCTCCCAATACTTTCAGTTGGTTTTTGTTCGCCACCTACACAAATGCTGTCACCTATTTTTTTCTTTTCTCTTGTTTTAGACAGAGTCTCTGTCACCCTGGTTAGAGTGCAGTGGCATAATTGTCGCTCACCAGAACCTCAACACCTGGGCTTTAGCCATCCACTTCCTTTAGTTTCCTGGGTAGCTGAGACTACAGGTGCCCATCATACACCCAGCTAATTTTTCTATTTTTAGTAGAGATGGGAGTCTCACTCTTGCTCAAGCTGGTCTCAAACTCCTGAGCTCAAGCAGTCCTCTGGGTTAATCAAGAGTGCTGGGATTATAGGCATAAGCCACTACACCTGGCCTATTTTTCTTTTCTTTCTTTCTTTTTCTTTTTTTTTTTTTTGGTCTTGAGACTGGGTCTCACTCTTGCTGGTTTCAAATTCCTGGGTTCAAGTGATTTCCCCCAAGTAGCTGCTACATGACCACCATGCCCGGCTAATTTTTCTATTTTTTGTAGAGATTAAGATGTCATGCTTAATCTCAGGGTAGTCTCGAACTCCTGCCTTCAAATGATCCTCCCAAAGTCCTAGGATCATAAGCGTGAGCCACCGTGCCCACCCTGCTTCCCCATTTTTAATAACTAATGCCACAATACATGAATGTATCAGAATATACCTCTTAACTCACGATGGCACAAACACACTTCAGAGGTAGAGTTGCTTGGGTGACACATGGACACCTGTAGTCTCAGCTATCCTGGAGCCTGAGGCAGGAAGGCACCCTTGAGCCCAGGTGCACAAGGCTGCAGGGAGCCATGATTATGCTATAGTGTACCTCAGCCTGGGTGACAGAGCAAGACCTATCTCAAAAATGCAATTTTTAAAAAACTAACAAAGATAGAGATGCTTGATAAACATAAAAACACCAAGTGCTTGCTCTTGCAATGCAAATAGTCTTCCTAGTGTTTTTGGAAGGCTCAAGAGACTGTGATGCCAGGTGTGGACCCTCCCCGGAAAGCAGCACATATGCACAACACAGCCTAGCATCTGCTTCAAGCAGAACAGTTAGTCAGACTCTACGTTTTGGGACTTAATCATTGTCAGGCGTCACCCACTTGCAGAAAGATGTGAGGCATCTCTCTGATGCTGGGCGCAAGTGGTGTTCCCGAGCCTGGGTACCTCCTTGCCATTCAGAGTGTTGTGCTGCGTGGAGTCTGATTTTCCTAGTTGTGGTGGTGGTTTCTGCCTTTTTTCCTACATTCCAGGCAATCCCTACCTGGGTTAAGGGAACAGAACTGTGTACTGTGGTAGTTGAAATCTGAGCAGTAATCTTGTCCCTTCATAGGTGAGGCAGATGCTGACCGCTGATAAGGAGCTCATTTCTGTGTTAGCCTGTGAGTAGGGAAGACACAGTGCAGACCCCATAGCTTTACATTTACCTGGGCACACTGACCTCTTTGAGCTTCCATTTTGTTGCCCGTTAGAAGCAGCATAGCTGTCCAGGTATGGTGGCTCATACCTAGAATCCTAGCATTCTGGAAAGCCGAGGAGGGAGGATCACTTGAACCCAGGAGTTTGAGGGTGCTGTGAGCTGAGCTGACCCCAGGACACTGTCTCAAAAAAAAAAAGCATCATAGTAAAATGATTATGAAAACTGTCTCTGTTGTTAGAGCATGTGGATTGAAATTCTGATTCCACAATGTCTTAGCCACGTAACATGCCATGTGTACAGGCCTAAAAAGTGACATACAAGGTGGGAAATCTTAGAATGTTGCCTGGCATGTAATGAGTACTACTCAGAAATTGTTACCTTTTATCATCATCAACCACATAAGAAGGTCTCAAGCTCCTACCCGCAAGCAATCCTCTCGGCTTAGCCTCTCAAACTGCGCCGTCACACCTGGACACATAACAAGGATTATGGGGCAATGTGAGTTTTAACTAAAGAGTGCCCAGTGCTGATCATATGTGCTCCATAAATTTTAACTTATTAAGTTTAGAAATCTTATTTTAATCTTTTCAGGAAGACAGTTTATATTTGTTTGGCTTTGTGTTGAGGAAACAGCATTAATCTTACCACAAGAGATGGCTTCATTATCAGTTATTTCGCCTAGGAGTATCATTCAGTTCTAAGCTCAATTTTATCCCAAGCAGCCAGACCTTGCCATGCACTCTCTCTTTAACCCAAATTGATGGATATCTTGGCTGCTTTTGAAGTTCCTAAATTGTCCCCCATGTGATCTCAGAGACTCTTAAGTTGAAAAGAGGATCCTGTGGGTCAGTACCTGAGAGTGATGAGGTCTTTGCTGTTAAAAGCAGTTAAGAGCTTTGTATTCACTCAGGGGAGCAGCCACCTGGACGGCCGTCTATGGTGTGTAGTTTTATCGTGCACTTAGATCCAACTATCAAAAAGTACTGAGAGGACTGAGGACATTTATGTGATCTGGATTGAATTAGCAGAGGTGCATGGACATGCCAAGGCTTCCATTTCTGGATCCATGGAGGAGTAGGATTATTAATAATAGCAGCAAACAGATAGTGAGTTCTAACCAGATGCCAGGCACTATACTGAGGGCCCTGCTTGTATTTCTCACAGCAGCTGTATGAGGTGTTTTTGATTTCTCCATTTTACAGATGAGGAAAGTGAAGCACAGAGATTAAGTAACATGCAAAGGTCACTTGGTAATTATAAGGGCCATAAATCCAACCCTGGCAGCTAACTGCCCAGCCTGCACCCACTGCACTATACCAGTATCCAAGCAAAGTACGGTTCTTGGCCAGAGAACCACAGAGGTAGGGGCTGCAGGCCAGCAGACTGGCTTCATGGTCATCAGCAATCCCTTGCAGAATGGAGAGTGCAGAGCTCCATCGGCTTCCTCGTTGAGAGTCAGTGTGGACATTTCCTGTCCAGTGGACCTCCTTCCTTTTCGTTTCTACCCTGGCTTTGTGTTATGAACATGTGGCTGGGCCTGCTTAGCACACTTAGCAGAGCAGTGGGAAATAACAGTGCCAGCTAACTTTTTTGGAGTTTAAAGACGACCTGTAGAAGTCCTGTTTCTCTCCAACTGAAAGGGGCTGGGGGCAGTTTTTATACAGTTGCATCACCTCTTATGAGAGAAGCATGGAAACAGTCCAGTGAAGTGCCTCCTGATAATGGAAGGAGGTCTGTGTCCAGAACATGAGGCTTGAGCAGACACATCGACAAATAACCACATTCAGAAATAAGTAAAATTGCCAAAGATTGGTAAAAACTACAGATGGGGAAATAGATGGCAGCCTGGTGTATACATTAGACCTCTGGCCTTAAGACAAAGGATCAATCAGGAGAGGTTATTAAAGCCACCCACAATCCGCCTAGTTTTTCACATACTTAGGGTCCATTTCTTTCTTTCTTTCTTTTTGCAGTTTTTGGCTGGGACCAGGTTTGAACCCGCCACCGCCGGTATATGGAACCAGTGCCTTACTCCACAGGCGCCACCCTAGGGTCCATTTCTTTGGAATGTCAGAACTGTTGACTTAGCATATTACTAGCAAAACTAGTCTAGCTGTAGCTCAGTTTTTCCTTAGCAGTGGAAAGACTGCTTATCCTAAGGATGGTTTATGTAGGGTTTCAGAAAATAATCTGAGACCAAAATTCTTCCATTGAAAACCCTGTTTTACACATGCTTGGTCTCCTTCTGTCGTCAGCAGCTCCTGACTGCGTAACCAGCTGCACTGCCTCTTATTTAAAGGAATTCGTGCATGACTCCTCCTCCCAGCACTTGGCTGCCTTGTTTCTGCCTGGCAGCAGCTTCTCAGAATTGCCTTTGTGTTTCAGGTCTCTGTTCTAGGATGCCCTGACCCAGTGGTGCACGAGATTGCCTACCAATATGGAAAAAATGTGGGAATAGCTTTTCAGGTTGGTATGCTTCTTATTCCTAAGAATGGTGGTGTGTTGGTACAGCCACCATGCTGTCCCCATCTGTAATCCTCAGAGGACGGAATAGTGAGTACAGCAGCAGTGGTGTTGGCATGGTGCTTTTGACATTCTTTTTTTCCTTTTGCTAGCTAATAGATGACGTGTTGGACTTCACCTCGTGTTCCGACCAGATGGGTAAACCAACATCAGCTGATCTGAAACTCGGGCTAGCCACTGGCCCTGTCTTATTTGCTTGTCAGCAGGTAGGTCCTCTTGACATGCTGATCAGTATCCCTACAGTAGGACCAATGTCTCTGGGCGCAGCTGCTAAGAGGGTAGACAAAAGGCATAGATAGATGGAAGGTATTTAGACAGGAGACCACAGGTCTAGATTAGATCCTGGATTTGTGACTTAACTGCTGCAGCTGGTCATCCCACCTCTTTTAGCCTATTTACTTATCCATGAAATTGAAAAGATCATAACCTTCCTCCCATGGATGTTGTGAGCATTAATGGAGATATGATTATCTTTGTAATCTGTGACATACTGCTGCTTTTAAGGTACCATCGTGATTATTTCCATGTATTTTGAACACTGGCAAGGTGAATGCTTTCCACATCTTGATTATAGGACTGAACTTTAGTGTTCCTGAGAGCACTGTAAAGCATAGGAAGCCTCAAGGGTCTCTGAACATGAGAACTTTCCATGGCACTGCTGCTCTGAGTGAGCCCTCAGAGCCTCAGCTATTATCTCAGAATGTCAAAACATAAGTGGAATGCACTAGAACCACACAGTTCCTTCTTCCAGACAGATTGACGGACTGTCAGGGAAGGAAGTAAACCTGCTTTCACAATCTTAATGTAGGAAGAAAAGTTTAGGAAGTCCCGGAGACGCTGCAGTGACTTATAAAGCTGACATCTTCACGTTTTCACAGCCTGCTCTGGACCCTGGCCATGTTGCTTTCGCCTGTACCAATGTTACTAGAAATAAGTGAGACATTAACTCAGACAGCTTCTTAATACATTTTCATCTTTGTAGTATTTAATCCATTACCTAGCAAAGCGATAAGATGCTCATCACCGTGCCATGAAATTAAAAACTAAGCTCTTTGGTCTAAAATTTTAGTAACTTTTAGTCTTCCAAAGACTTTGCCCTTATTTCTAAAATTTGCAAAGACACATCCTCCATAGAACTTGGTGATTCCATTTTGATACAGAAACTAGTGACCTTGCTTTTGATCAGTTTCTGAGAGAGGAAAGATCATCCTTTTATCTGATGGGCAGCAAAGCCACTGCTGGAGTGATTCTTCTCAGGGGAGGCTGATGTTTTGGCTGGGCCAGATTTCCTTGGGCAACATCCTTCTGGACAGCAGCCAAGCAAGGAATACAGGCTGTGAACGGAGATGTTGAGGACTTTGTAGAAACACCTGTCCTCATTATTACCAAGTTCCATCCTCCACAGACTTTTCAGGCCAGGGCAGGAAGTGAAAGTTGTGCTAGAAATGTGTCTTTCCTCCCAGTAAGACTAATTTGCCAGCCCAAAACTCAAGGGAGCATATTAACACGTGTGGGAAGTGCCAACAAAAATTTATAAAACTCCTTTTCATACATAAAGACATGAGAGAGGAATATTTTCAGTTTTACCATTAAACCCACAAAAAAAAAAATGCATGAGCCATGTAAAAGTATGCCTGGGATTAGAAAAATCAGTCACTGGCTTAGTCTGTACAGCTGTAACCATTCATCTACTCCTTAGACACTGGTTAGCAAATGTAAGTAAAGACCATTACAATAGAGTTTGCTGAAATCCAGCTGGCTCAATAAAGATTCACTTAGCTGGGCTCTAGTATCATCACGTAACTAAGGAACTAAGCCTTTCCCTAAAGAGGCTTACAGTCTATTAAAAACATTTTGGTTGTGATAAATTTAGAAGTCTTACCAATTATAAATTTTGTCATGAGCCCCATGATACTGAGTCCTACGTAAATCTTAAGATGACTATGTGATTATAGGCTTTTTCCAATTGTTTCACTAGCAACATATTTCAAAAGAAACTAATTTACTTTCCTTTACACAAAGGAGTAATGGCTAATTCTGCCTTCACATATAGCAGGCACAGGTGGGTGGCTGAGTAGGGAATGGATTCTTCCTACATGTTGATCTGTCAGTAATCTACAAGAGACTGAAAAATGTTGTTTGTTTTTTTTTTTTTTAAACAAAAGGACAAAAACAGTTATAGTGCCCCAAACCACAGTTTTGTGTGTACTTCACTGGGAAATCCCAGAGTCATGGGGTACCCACTCACCACCAGACAGCACTCTTCTCATTTGCCCATAAGGCAGTGGGAAAAAGAGTTTAAAAAGGCAATTGCAGCTTCAGAAAAGGGAACACAGAACGAGTCCAAGCAGGAAGTGACTCTGGACAGGATTCATTTCAAAAGTAGACAGATGGGACGGAATGAGTAAATATGTATTTATAAATTATTTCCTAATAAAACAAGTTTTAGCTTTTGCTAGATTACAGTCTGAAGAAAAGGGATTCTTAGCAAGAAAATTTATCAAAAGAGTTATAGGAGTAAATTAATTTGGGGTGAAAAATAGCATGAGATTGTGTAGTATCTCCTTTTAATGAAAATGCATTTTTAGTTGACAAAATTCTTTCATCTGTTATACAACTCCTCTTTGTGATAGACATTATGATATCTCTCCTACAAATAAGAAACTGATGCTTAAAACTTGCCAAAATTAAGCAGCTGGTAAATAGCACAGCAGGCAATTGAAAAGTCTTCTAAGACCAGTGTTCATCTGACTACACCATGTGTCGTTTTTCCCACTGGTAGCATTGATACAGTACAGACAAGCTTGGTAGCCAGCAGGTCTGCCCACAGAACAGGTAACTGGTCCGGCCTGGCACTGCCAACACTTAAAACATAGTCTCTGTGTCACATCTTCATTACTGTGGTTAACATACGAGTAGTTCAAAGGTGTTGGTAATCCTGTTCCCTAGGTAGGTCAGTTTTCTTTGCAGATTAGATAGTCTTTGAAGTTTTCCATTTGTGAACACTGAGTCTGTCTGGATTAGGACAAGCAATCTTGGGAAGCCACTTTTTTCTTTGTAACTTGGCATGGTGGGTTGTCTTGAAATTAGAATTTGCTGGACCTAGCACTTGACTGGAATGCCTAGGAGATAGAATTTCTCTGTTTTCAGCATCTTTTGAATGGGTTTCCTGATAACGTTTGGTAAGGGGATTAAAGGAAAGTTTCAGAATTTCTAGAGAGATCCCAGGGATGACAGTATATGTGTTGTACATATTTTCCTTATCCAAAACTTTGTTGACTACATTTTGAAATTCTCAGAAATGAAGTGGAAATATTTTCCTTTCTTTAGTGAGATACTACTTTTTAATTAGCTTTAAAAAATTTTTTTAAAAAACTTTCTTCTGCTTTTCTTCCTTATTTGATAAGTCAGTAGACCCAAATGTCAGGCTGAAAGCATATTTCCAACTGCCATCACCAGCCCCTGCACCAGCTGCACAGACTTATGCTATTGTGGCAACGAGTTGGTGCCATAGAGTTACCCAAGTTTTATTTGGGTAAACTTAATCTAATTTGCTGAGCACATTGGTATTTTATGTTACAGGCAGTCTTCACAGAGTTAGTTCTGCACAGGTGGTTTGCCTACTCTTAAAAACACAGCCTGAGCAAACAAAATGTTTCTTTCTTTCTCACTAAATCTGCAGGCAGGCAACTGTTCTATTTCTTGTTTCTTCACATATACAATGAGACTATGGGGAGGGGATTCCTGGAGAAGAGCTTGGTATTTGCATATTAAAATTGCACAAGCTACATGTTTTGAAGAAGGATAGAGTCTCAATCCAAATACTTTTTGTCAAATTTTGTTTTTCATTGCTTGCTTTTACCTTAAAAGTAAAAAGCAAGCAGAGAAACCACCCAGTAAGCACATTTTACCATGCCCACTGGTATTACAGGAAAAGCTAATATACTTGTAAATTGGGTGATTTTACCAGAAGCCCAGGAAAGGGGTCACATCCAAGCTAAGGCCCTGACCACCTAGATACCCAGTTTTGGAATGTGGTATTAAAAAATACAAACAAATGCCTACTTGATTTGGCTTCTTACCATTAAAATGGGTTGATCTGGGCTTTCCTGATTCCTTTCTTGTAAAGCTTCATTTATCCTTAAAAGATCAGTAATGACAACAAATGACTGGTTTTCATGTAAGAACAAGCCAGTCACTGGCTCTTTGCTGGCTCTTTGCATTCCGTAGGCATGTCAGCAATCTCTGCGTGTTTAGAACTTCGCACTGACGTGTACTTTGCTTTGAAAGGAGCATTATTACTTCATCTGCCATCATGTAGTGAGGTTTTCCTACATGTGCCCAAGTTTTTTTTTTCTGGGATTACTAATACCATGTGATCGTTACGGGATGACCACTTTTATTTCATCCCTCGGCTTCACTGCCAGGGAAAAGCTGGCAGTTGCTATAAGCACATCCAAGACTGAACACATCTTACTTACCTCTTATTCCATGGGGGCAAGGACTCAAGGACTTCATGCGAACACCTAAGAGATTAAGGGACTCGTTCAGATGTGGCAGCTGGTGGCAGGACCAGGACTAGAGCTGGATCTAGAAGTGAAGTGATTTGGCTTCCCTGTTCTGTTAGTGGTGGAAATTCTCCTAGTTATTAAGAGTTGTAGAACACTGGTTTTTACCTTCAACGCCTTTTGTGTCTGTTTTCTTTCTTCCATCTTACTGCCATCCGTGTAATTCTGACCTTTTTTGTAACTTACTGCAGTAACCTGATTGATATCTCTACCCCTCTCCTCTAATTCAGTGGTTCTCCATCTTAGCTACTCTTTAACAGTACTGGGGAGTTTTAAAATCCCGGATGGCCAGGCTCTACCACAAGGCAGTAAAATGAAAATTTTGGGGAGCTGGATCCAGGCCACTGTGTTTAAACTGTTCCCGGTACACAGTCGATGTCAAGCGCCACTGTTCAAATCCACACTGCAAGCTGTTTGGCAGAACTGGCCTCAAAAACACCCTCCGCATAGAAACTTTAAAAGCTTTCAAATGGCACTCAATGAAGTACTTACGGTAGAATGCTTAATTCCCACTACCATCCTAGGCCAGTTCCTAAAATGTCGGCATCACCTGGGAATTTGATAGAAATGCATGCTATCCAAAACTCTTTAGGAGAGGCCCAACACACGTACAAGTGATTCTGATGCAGTCAAGTTTAAGAACCTCATTTTAGAGATGTACATCATTATTCCTGCCTCTTACTCTATATTAGACTAAGGGTAGAACATCAGAATGAACAAGCCTGAATGGCTGCTTTTCCTGTGCACACAGCGATGCCCAGGCATAGACAATCAGTATCTCTCTTGGCTCATCTTCTTTAATGACTACAGTTTGTTGTTCCTTCATATCATTCAGGCACTTAATCATCTTTTTGTTGTTTCTTACTTCATTTCCTATGGTTACAAACTAGTGTAAGACCATTTGATTCATTCATGAGCAATGAATAGATTTTTTCTTTATGGTTAGTTTCCAGAAATGAATGCTATGATAATGAGACGATTCAGTTTGCCAGGAGATGTGGACCGAGCACGACAGTATGTATTACAGGTAAGATTGTTTTTAAAAGACAAAAGGGAGCAGTAGGTATGGTATGGCAAAGTCCTTCATCCAAACAAATAATGTAACATTAAATTTTAGATGCAAGACTAAATCTGGCCAACTCTTAACAAAAACTGAAAAGGAAAAACTCAATTTTAATTTTTTTTTTGTTTTTGAGACAGTCTCATTATGTTGCCCTCAGCAGAGTCCTGTGGTGTTACAGCTCACAGCAACATCAAACTCGTGGGCTCAAGTGATTCTCTTGTCCCAGCCTCCCAAAGTAGCTGGGATTACAGGCGCCCACCACAACTGTTGGTCCGAGCTACTTGGGAGGCTGAGGCAGGAGACTCGCTTGAGCCCAGGAGTTGGAGGTTGCTCTGAGCTGTGATGCCATGGCACTCTACCCAGGGGGACAGCTTGAGGCTCTGTCTCAAAAAAAAAAAAAAAAAAAAACTTTATGTTCAAAGGCTAGTGACTTGTTTCATATATACTGCCATATATCCTAAGACACTTTCTGTAGAAGTCAGCTCTTTATAAGTTTTGAGTCTTTTAAGAATGAGCTGTCACCAAGTTCAAAATCATTTGGAATCAGCAGAGACAGTGTACAAACAACTGTTAGTAAGCAAGTGTGACCTGACCTCTGTACTTAGGGCATGACTTGAAAGAATCCCAAATGATTACCTTTCAGATTTTTTAAATTTTTAAAAAGCAACCTCCTCTCTTTCCAAAAAGGATGTATTTCTTCTTCCACTGACTATTCTGTTAAGCATTGTAATTTGGGATGGTGGTTTGGCAGTACTTATGCTATAAAAACTAGAGGTGGGAGCTGTAACTGGACAGTATTATTAAAGCTGGAGAGAGAAGTGGGACTGCAAAAAGGGAAATTAATCGTAGCTCTGACATAAAATAGTGACGTTCCAGCAATCCCACCCAGAAATGCACTTAGAAAAGAATCCACAGGAACGTTCTCTAAACAAATTCTCCAAAGTCCAAATTCTAGCTCCCTGTTCACCTACAGAGCTTCTCTCTAGTCCCTATTTCCTCAATAAATGTGAGTGGACCGCTCAGGATTACTAAGGAATTGATTAAAGTTTGTTGAACAAAAGGAGGAGACCAAAATAAACAGTCTAATAGACTCAGGAAAAACTTAAGTATAGGAGGATCCAAAAAGATGCTGTGTTCATAAGAACAAGATAACTTAAAAATGAGTTACCACAACCTCTAAGAAATTGATTGTAAAGGGTGACCCAAAGAAGGGTTGCCATATGAAAATGAGAAAAGCTAAGAGATCAATAAAGTCATGTAACAAATACTTCAGGAAGCGAATCATAAAAAAGTGGCCACCTACAGAAGGAAAAGGCATCAAAACTGACTTAATGTAGAGCAAAACACTGGATGCTAGAAGGCAGTGGACTTGCGAGGTCTTCCAAATGGTGAGAAAACATTTTAAACCTAGAACTCTATACTCAGTTAAATCCAAAGCAAAAGAAAGTCATCACACATAAAAACTAAAAAGCTGACTTCCCATGCACACTTTATTTGCATATGTTCTAAAGCAAAAGTTGCAGAAACATCAAGAAAGGAGGCAGGTTTCTGTACAGAAAGGCACAGCAAACTAAAATGTGTCATGTTTTAAGCAAATTGGTAGAGAAAATCAGAGTCCTTTCAAACCATAATGTTAGGAATATTCTACTTTAAATGATACAGGGTTCATCAGTCATGGGGAAGGAAATAAAATTACAGTATATGACTTGTTCTTGCAGTAAGTACTTAGTTACTGTGCAGCCAATTTTAGAAACACGGTCATAGAATAGAATATAGTCTACAGTGTGATGGTACGGTTAGAGGAAGGGATGGAAGTGCTGTTATCTTCAGACAAGATAAAATCAGAAGTTGATGCTACATGATAAAGGTGATCTACACAAGGACTAAAGGTGGCAATAAGATGATTAAACCAGGGGGCACAGAAAATAACTAAAATTATTAGAAATAGAAACTAATGGCTTGGCGCCTGTGGCTCAAGTGGCTAAGCCAGAAGCCACATATACCTGAGCTGGTGGGTTCGAATCCAGCCCAGACCTGCCAAACAATGACAGCAGCAACCAAAAAAAAAAAAAAAAAGCCCAACTGTAGTCCCTGCTACTTGGGAGGTGGAGGCAGGAGAATTCCTTGAGCCCAGGAGTTGGACGTTGCTGTGAGCTATGATGCCACAGCACTGGGGGACAGCTTGAGTCTCAAAAAAAAAAAAAAAAATAGAACTAATGGATAAGGCCTTTGGGAGAAGGAAACTTGATTTTCATCCTAAGTTCGTTGGATTTTTCATTTTATTGTGTCTATGTTCTTTATTTTTTACTTCAGTTTTTTATTTACAAATTTATACATTTTATATGTGTACAACTTTTTTTAAGAACTCTGATACTTAAGTAAAAAGAGGAAGATAGATTATATGTGGCATCAATGAGTTAGTTAGCATGCACAGGCATGCTAACAATAAAAATTTGCTTCAGTCTTAGAAAAAAGCCTTAAAGAAGTACTAGCCAGAGGATGCTACCTAGCCAGCTAGCACTCCAAGTTGGAAAGGGAACTCACCTTTCAGCTCATCTGATCTCAACAGTATGATTTAATCCTTTATAGGAGGAATTTAAGAGCTGATAGTGACAGGGACCTGTTCTGTTTTATTCTGTGTCTTGTAGAGTGATGGTGTGCAACAAACAACCTACCTCGCCCAGCGGTACTGCCATGAAGCAATAAAAGAGATCAGCAAACTCCGACCATCCCCAGAAAGAGATGCCCTCATTCAACTTTCAGAAATCGTACTCACAAGGGATAAGTGACAACTCTTTCCATTCTTTCTGGCAGCTATTTTACCAGACTGTGCCTAAAGAATTTTGTGAAATACACTTGCTTCATGTGCACATAACCAAAAATCATTTTTAAAAATGTCAACCTTATTGAGATGGGCAGTTTTTTTTTATTGGCAATGTTTTTTCAGAAAACTTTTTAATTGTAATTAAGCCATCTGAATGTGTCATTCTAGTCCTATAAATTCGAATCAAGGCATCTTGATGGTTATATGTGGTATTGTTTACACTGTTAATTCCACATGTAAAGCCAGTACACAAATAAATAATCAATGTTAAAATTCAAATGGTTTGTCTTTCACTATAGGTCAGAAAATTATGAATTCTGCATTTAAGTCCACAGTAGTTATATTTTAGCAATATCCAAAATTTCATATAGGAGGAATGGTTTATTATAAAAGACTATACATAAAACAGGTTATATACAAATTAAGAGACAATCCACTTAAAAAATGAAAAGTACAAGGTAAGTAGCTAGCTGCTTACTAATGATACTTTGTTTAAAATTAACAAAGGCAAAATGCATATGAAACAGTCACATTGGTTTGGTAGCAATAATGTTCTTTAATTTTCAGAAATAAATGTTTTGTACTAGTTTTACCATTTACTATGCTGTTATAAGTCGGTAACGTCCAGTATGTAACTGTAATTTGAAATCCAAACAACTCCTTAATACACAGAAACCCACACTTGAGTGCTTTACTTTAATATCCTAAGCAATATAGAATCATACACAAGAGAAAACATCCCACTAACCTTCTTTAAATTAAGAGGAGACACACAAAGTGCATGTATTGCATTATTTCAATTATGTCAAACGATAATACAAATCTGTTGGATAGGAATATCTCTATTCACTGATTAATACGTGACCCACCTTTCCCCCCAATTATTTTTAAATCTTCATGTTGCTAGTGCCAGTAGCCTATTCACAAATCAGTTGCATCCACTTTTACAATATGTAAAAGATACTTACAATTTCCTTTCATTGAACCAGTGCACAATTGTCCACTGTAAAACTGAAGGACTGATACAGCAATCCTTAAGAATTTTACCTAGAGAATGTGAACACTAAGATATGTTTTCTTAGCTTCAAAAGTTACTTTTAAAAAGGAATTCAGTAGATTGACTTGTAACAACCATCTCGGATTCTGAATCTGTAAAAATTCATCACATTGCTGTTGGGACAGACTGAGATAAGGCTAAAAACTTTTTTCCAAGTTAATATATTGAGAAAATAGAACCATAATTCTGCAATAAATCATTATCTTTTATTTTATTATTATTTTTTTAAAGCAAACCAGTGAAGGAAAGGACAAAAACCTTTGGTTCACTTAAGTATTTATGAATGGAAAAAATTTCACTCATTAAAAAACTTAGGTACAAATTACAAGATTACAGATAACCCTTTTTGTTTCTTTAGTTTCACACAGAGACCTTGGAGACTCAATTCATTTCAAGAGACCTAAATATGAGTGAGTACTCCAGGTAAACATTACACAAATTGGAAGCATCTTGGAATTTTTAAGTATATTTAATACATTTTTGTGCATGCTTTAAACAAACAGCATTTTTTTTTAATGAGATTCTAAACAAAAAGTATGACCAGCACCAGCATTTAAGTTTTCTGATTTTAATATTAGTCTGACGTAGCGTTAGTAACCATGCTGCACTGAAACATATAATGGTACAATCTGAATCATGATTCATTAAATATTATACCCCTCTTCCCCAGAACATTTAGGCTGGTCATAAAGTTAAAAATGTGTAAGTACATAAGCATAATCAGTTGTGGACAGTCTCTTGTATAAGCTGCTGTTCAGCAATATACAAACTGTCTCAAAGACTTATGCTTATAGGTAGACATTCAATTATACCAATAAAACAGCATTTCCTGAAAAATATGGGCACATTTTAAAACATTAAGACAATTCTGTTAACCATAATAGTCCCACAATATGACTGAGTAATAATAAGAACCTACTTTAAAAGAAAAAAATTAATCAGTATAGTGCATGATTGATTCCACATAGTTCCCAGGGAACAGACCAGTCACTCGATTGCAGACTCCTTCATACCAGCCATCATCGTTCTTCTTTATAACATAAATGATTGCACCCTCCATAAACGACAGCTCATCATCCTTGTCTTTTGTATAATCATATATTGCAACGACTATGGAGAAAACAGTTGAAAATATCACATGAGTATACTATGTCCAACATTTACTTGAATTTTAAAATTTAATGTCAATTAAATTTATAATATAACACAGTCAAATTTTTTTAAATGAAGATTCTTAACTTTTATATCTATCAGTATAGTAGGTCAGGGGCCAACCATGTGCCTAAAGCATTGGCTTGAACTTAGGGCCAAACTGATAATCTAATTACACTAAACAAGTTAATAGGTTCTAGCAATCACTTTAAGAAAGTTCTCTCAATTTTAGGATTTATTAGCTATTTCAATTCATTCATTTAGTCCTTTACTATATGTAAAGCACCATTTTTCAAAATAACTTTTGGGTAAAGCTGCATAGTCAGTCATTCAATAACAAAGTAACAACCCAAGCATATCTAATTTAAAATACGCTGTTACTGGGAAGTAAATCGCTTCCTCATCCAAGAATCCCTGCTAATTTAGGGAGTTATGCCTAGATTTAAGCAGAATTTGTTTGAGGGGAGGGATCCATTAATACATACTTACAAAACTGCAATTCTGTATTATCTGTGACTCTTTTGAACTCAAAACAGTTTGAAGTATCTCTCATCTAAATGCCTGAGATCAGAAGTGTTTCTGATTTTATAATATTCACAGATACATAAGGAGATATTTTGGGGATGGCACCCAAGTCTAATCACTAAATTTACTGTTTCAATACACACTTACACATATAACCTAAAGGCAATTTTATTTTTCCCTTCGGGATGCTGAATGAACTGTTGTATACCTGTGTTCTGACTGGAACCCATCCCATCAGGTCAGATTTGGAATTTTTCATTTGCAATATTTTGGCACTCAAAAAGTTACAGATTTTGAAGTATTTCAAATTTCAGATTGGGGATACTCGACCTATATTTCTTTTGCAAGTAGTTTTGTAGAAAGGGAAAGGTAATCTAAAAAGTACCAGTTTTCTGTAGTATTGATTTATGAATTTATTCCCTTTTATAGCATAATAATTCTAAAATTATATGTAATTTTCTAGTATATGTGGTGAAATGGTATGTGCTATCAGTGCTTTATCATTGATTTACCTCATTCTAGGTAATATTTTTCTTAGAGTTTTTAAGCTAGCCTAGAATTCATTTTTCCCCTAAGATGGCCTCTCCCCATAATTATTCTGAATTAGTGACTTATGGTAAAGAGATCTAAGTACTGATCTATTGTCGTCACTTACTAAGACAGGCTGCCTTTTCCAGCCTTTACAGAACACTACTGAGCAGACTCAACAATTCCATTCCCCTCCATTTTTAGTTTTGCAACAACCCTGATATGCTCAATGGCAGATCAATTTTAAAAATATACAGAATAAATAATTATCCTAGAATTATTTTTGACTTAATAACCACCAAGAGGATCAGGTGATTTCTGGGGATAAACTATTATTAAAGAAAAGGGCATAATAATAAAAATCAATTAAGTATTTTATTAGTAGTAATAATTTTGGCAAGATTAATTTCTTTGTATTCAGAGTCACAGTGGGGTTAGATTCTGAGTGGTATAGATGTCTTCAATACCAATTATGACAAAGACCTACGATCCCCATGTCTTTCAGCATAACAAAAATTTTACATTCTCAGGATTTTAGTTAGACGAACAGCTGGTAAAAGTACTGAACCAAAAATTACAGTTCTACTTCTCAGGTGCCTCTTTGTAAAAGACACACTGTCCTGCCCAACCTCTTGCCCCATGTGCTTATCCCCCTCTTGTAATTTCTCTTATTCCTAAATATTTAACTTGGTAACAATTTGATGTCCGCTCTACTCTCCAGGATCCTAATCCACATAAAGCACCAAACTCTCCCTGTCTGTGCTGTAGGTTTCTTTGCAACTCAAAGTTAAATCCTGTAATGCTACTTCTACAATTATTTAGCTTCTACCTATCTGACATCTTCTTTTTCCTCAACTTAGGAACAATGCTTTCAACTCTTCTCACTGCAGATATGCCTTCTAGGTATGTAGATAAATTCTCTATTGAAGGCATTCCTGTTTGCAAGATCTTGAAATGTACTCAAAAAGAGACACAATACTAGTTTTAGAACAGTTACATCATAAAGCTTATATATTCAACTGAAATCTGATTAAACCGGGTTTTGTTTATCTTGTGATTATAAAGGTAACTACTAAAGGCTTTAAATAACCTACGAAGTCTAATTTTTTTGATATGGACTAGGGGTCAGCAAACAATGGCCCATGGAACAAATCTAAGCCACTCCCTTTTTTGCAAATAAAGTTCTACTACAACACAGCCACATCTACTCCCTCATGTATTGTCAATGACTGCTTTTGTGCTATGACAGCAGGGTTGAGTAGCTGAGACATAGGCTAGATAGCCTGCAAAATTTAAAAGATTTACTGTCTGGTACTGAAAAAGTGTGCTAACCCTTAGTTCAGGATCATTATTGCAACTTGTGAAGGTATTTTTAAATCCTGCTCTACTATAACTATTGGTTAATATATAATATATTAACCAATATATCTTTCCAAATTTGTCAACTTAAGTAAATATGATGGTCCCATTTGTCATAGTTATTTGAAGTTGAATTTGCTTTACCAAATAAGTAAATACAGGTAAAAACACAATTCAAGGCTACTCAAGTTTTTCATCCTCATAACATGTCTCCGTGTGAAGCTTTTTGGGAATCTAAATGTAAAGTAGAATATTCAAAGACTTCTTTAACAATACATGACTTTTGGCTCGGCGCCTATAGCTCAACCGGCTAAGGCGCCAGCCACGTACACCTAAGGTGGCAGGTTCGAATCCCCAGCCTGGACCTGCCAAACAACAATGACGGCTGCAACCAAAAAATAGCTGAGCGTTATGGCGGGCGCCTGTGGTCCCAGCTACTTGG
>CAUYTI010074609.1:0-13676 GCA_963575145.1 Galago senegalensis
AATAGTCCTTGGGTGGTCTACCAGGTTTGAGGGGTCCAAATCAGTTGTCCCAGTCAGCACCCGTTTCAGGTGAAAGAGTTCAAATGTCTCTGGGAGCTAGATAAGAGGGGTCTGCTTGCAGTTCAGATATAACTTGCTCCGGTGCTCTGCAAGGGCAAAGGGACCCACCTGGCGAATGGGTTACTTTGGGAAGGTTAATACCTCCTTCCCCACCTTGCACCCAGTCACTCGTAGTTCCCTAGGTCTGTGGCCCTATTTAGTCCAGTAGGCCACTGCTCCCGGGGTTTACCTGGCACAAGCAGCCAGATTTCTTAGTTCAGCTGGGGAACTTGCCTGTTTGAATTAGGCTTATGTGCGGCTAGGTTTCTCTGTAAGTCAGGGGTTGCATTCGGCTTTAAACTCAGGAGTCAGTTCTAGCCTCTGCCCGCCCACTCTGTATCTGCATTTTTCAAAATGTGTAAGGACTGTGAGTGCATGGGGAGCCCTTGTAAATAAAGCCAATCTGCCATATGAACCTGGAATTCAATTATTTTGTATATTCTATGTAATCTTCCCTGTACCCTTCCCAACTGTAAATACATTTTCTTCTC
The DNA here is from genome assembly GCA_963575145.1 of Galago senegalensis. Taxonomy (NCBI): domain Eukaryota; kingdom Metazoa; phylum Chordata; class Mammalia; order Primates; family Galagidae; genus Galago; species Galago senegalensis. Next base: position 591 of record CAUYTI010074609.1, read on the forward strand.
TCCTTCCTTTTTTGAGAATTTCCTTTTGGACATGACTGTCTTCCAGCTTTAGACTGGACAGGAGGATTTCTGGACTGTCACTGGACTTTTCCTGTACACCTTAGTACAGCCCCCAACACGGTAAATGCCTTGCCCTCCTCGTGCTGACTGCAAGACCTCTTCACTTTGCTGACTCCGGCTTGTTTCTGGGTTCTCCCCTTAGCTGCAGGAGTAAATAGCCGGGACTCCCTTTGCCATGCAGGGCATACAGGTCATTCCCAGAGGTTGTTCTAGATCTTGTGTTCATATGTTCTCTCCCTGTTCTGCTCTCTCTCCAGAATGGGCATAGGAATATGCTAAGGTCTTGCAGGTTTTCTGGGCTGTCCCTGGGAGAGGGCACTACAGCCTTTTGTTCTGGGGTTTGTTGGTCTCCTTCACTGGCTCAGCCAAGGGAGACGGAGCCCAGATCCCCTCTCTGGAGATGCACAGGACCCAAACCCTCTTATTACCTCTTTCTTCTTCTCTATCTTCCAAGTTGGAGGAAACTTTCTGTAGTATCTAGAGCAGGAGAAACCGACTCTTATAGCCTATATTCTAAGTCTTTTGCCTTTGCCAGGTCCTTGGCTTGTGAACCCTGAGTGCTCAGAAAGGACTCTTTTGTTCTCTGTGTTCTGCTGTGTCATCCATTCCCTGAAGCAGAAGATGGAATGCCCCAGCCAGCTGCCTGGGCTAGGGGAAGGTCACAGGGAACAACGGAGAAAATCTTGTTAATAGTTCAAAATTCCATTCAGTTCAGTTACAATTGCTTGGGGTTTATTTGTGACCTCTACTCAGAAATCCTTCACAGTTTTGGGCAGCCATTCTATTCCATTATAGTCTAGTATTTTATAATTAGCTGATAGATATATTTAGTATGTAACCTGAAATTAGCTAATCAAATCATCTGACATGATACTTCTGTGGTATTAAAACTCTTTCCTTAATCTTTAGTTTCTTAAATTCTGATTTTCTATCTATTCAACTCCATTTATTCATTCAACATTTATCAAGTAGCGAGTAAGTGGCAGCTACTGTGCTTTCTGCCAGAGGAAACGACAAGACAAAACAAATAGTCCTTTCTTTCAAATGCTCTGGATCGTAAGTAGGAATGTAGACAGATTCAAATTAACCCCAGATTATATAGAATGTGATGAGGATGGAATGCATAGAAAAGGGGCAAAGAAGAGAAGACCACTAACTGGCTAGGGAAAGAAGAAGTACCTTCAGAAAAGGATAACTCTTGAGTTGGACATTCAAGCAGTGAAGGATGGAGGAAATTCAAGTTGTAGGGCATTGGGAAGAGAAAGAAATCGGGAGAAGTCAGTGAAACCCAATAAAGATGTGAGCTTGTAATAGGTCCGGGAGTGAAGAGATTGTCTGGATGTGGGAATACGGGAGTGGGGTGAGGCAAATATAATTAGAAAGACCTGAGCTTGGTGCTTAGGAAATGTACCTTTATGTAGAGATTTTTAAGCAGAGAAGAAAAGTGGATGTGGGGATGTGGGAGGGCACGGAGGAAGGAGAGAGGAGGAGATGGGTACATTTGTGCTTGAGAGCACAGAAACAAGGTTGGAAACTACAATAAATCTTTCCAATCTTATACATTCACCCCAGCTCAGGCCCTTATGTTAAAATTTTGCAGGTGGTATAAACTTTGAAACTAAGATTTGATTGCATTTTACAACTTTTAGTTAATATTAATACCATGAATTTTGATTGGTATATTATTAACTTTAACTATTTAGAAACAAGGGTCTCCTTCTGTTACTCAGGTTGGAGTGCAGTGTTTTCATCATAGCTCACTATAACCTTGAACTCCTGGGCTTAAACTATTCTCCTGCCTCAGCCTCACAAGTAGCTGGGGCTATAGGTAGGTACTACCATGCTCAGTTAATTTTTATAAAAAAATTTTTTTGTAGAGATAGATGGGTCTTGCTATGTTGCCCAGGATTGTCTTAAATTCCTGGCCTCTAGCGATCCTCCTCCCATCTTGGCCTCCCAAAGTGTTGAGACTGCAGGCATGAACCATGGTACCCATCCAGAAACACTTAAAACATTTACTTTTGGGCTCAACACCCGTAGCTCAGTGGTTAGGGCGCTGGCCACATATACCAGGGCTGGCTGGTTCGAACCCACCTGGGCCTGCTAAAACAATGATGGCAACTGCAACAAAAAAATAGCTGGGCGCTGAGGTGGGTGCCTATAGTCCCAGCTACTTGGGAGGCTGAGGCAAGAGAATAATTTAAGCCCAAGAGTTTGAGGTTGCTGCGAGCTGTGATGCCATGGCACTCTACTGAGGGTGACATAGTGAGGCTCTGTGTCAAAAAAAAAAAATTCGCATTTGGATATCATAGGTAGAAGTACCTATAAGACTGCTCAGGTAGCTGGGCACAGTGGCTCATGCCTGTAATTCTAGCACTCTGGGAGGCCGAGGTGGGTGGATTGCCTGAGCTCATGGGTTGGAGACTAGCCTAAGCCAGAGTCAGATCTCATCTCTAAAAATAGCTGGATGTTGTTGCAGGTGCCTTTAGTCCCAGCTACCTGGGAGGCTGAGGCAAGAGAATCACTTAAGCCCAAGAGGTTGAGGTTGCTGTGAGCTATGACACCATAGCACTCTACCCAGGGTGACAAAGTGAAAAGCCTGGGGGCTAGAGGTTGATTTATTGTCTCACCAGTTGGTAAATATTATACACTTGCATATTTTATACCACACCTGCTAAATATGTTTTAGTAACTTGTCCTATTTTCTAAAGTCAAATGATCACACGTGTAAGTACTTTTTACATCATATAATTCTGTAACATTCTACAGCTGATATAATGGTGGTAAGCAAATAATAGCTTCAATAATTTCCCACCTAGTTCATGTATGTACTAAGTTAAAGGTATAAATCATTATAAAATAACTTATATCAAACATATGGTATACTTGAGTATGACAATTTTATTTGACAGGATAGGATAGCTTAATACAAGGTGGGGAGCAACACTATAATCTCAGTGTCTTAACAGAATAAAATATTTTTTATTTTTTAAATTTTTAAAAATTTTTGTTGCCCAAGCTAGAGTGCAGTGGCATCATCATAGCTCAATGTAATCTCAAACTCTTGGGCCAAGGGATTCTCCTGCCTTAGCTCCCTGAGTAGCTGTAACTATGGGCACTCCTGCTCCCTCTCAGCTAATTTTTTCTTTTTGTAGACACAAGTCTGGCTATCAAGGCTCATCTGGAACTCCTGGCCCCAAGTGATCCCCCCACCGTGGCCTCCCCAAAAGGTGAGATTACAGGCCTGAGTGAGTCACTGTGTCCAGCCAGAAGTTTATTTCTTACTTAGATTGTGGAGACTGCTGTGGGCCTGGGAGATTCTCTAGGACAGCTGTCCCACGTGTGTTTGCTTAGCATTCTGGGCTGCTTTGGTCAGGAGGTGCTCTGTATGGCTATATTATTCTCCCTACCACTGCTAGAGGAGAAGAATGGGCTGGAGTGCAGGAGTAAGCTGGAGCGTGGACTACTGGCAATTCTTAATACATGTCTCTACCTAGAGACCCAGGTCACTTCTCTTCATACTTGACTGTCAAAACAAGTCACCTGATGGGGCTAACTTTTGGGGGAGGGGCAGAAAAGAACTATTTGCCCATGTGCCAGGAAGCAGAGGGCATCAAATATCGACAGTTATCACGCTTATAAACATAAGCTAAGCTAAACATCGCGGAAACATTACAAAGAAAGGGCAAAAGTGTCCCAGAGCAGAAAGCAATCATATTTCGCATGACGCGTAATAAAAGACAATTCCTTTTTTTTTCTGTAAGCGAAAGCCTGCTCTTCAGAACTTTGTGACAGCAGAAACCGGCCTGTTGGGGGCTCCACCTTCAGTCTCAGCTCATGCTGGTTGATTTGGAAGAATCTTCAAGGCTTCCGTGCCTTCTCTGGATCTCTGTTCTTGCCTTTCTCTTTTATTTGTCTCAGCTGTGTAGCCTGAGGAACTAGGATCTGTGGGAGAGAGTTTCTGTGTAAAAGAGGCTCTGGAAGGTCTCATTCTGCGTTCTAAGAACTTGTTGCTTCTTGAGTACATGAGTCTATTTTGCACAAGGGTTTTCCAAGAAATTTAACCAAATGATTTACCCTAATCAATTAATGTCTCAGTCTTGAAGCTTAGCTGCTTATTAAGAAGAGCGCCATCATAGTGTCCACCAGAAATTCAGTAGAAGTAATGGTAGTTGGCCATATTGATTTTATATAAATAATAAACAGTGGTCCCAGGGCTTTATAGAGAGGAGTGAGAAACACCATTAAACTAAAAAACAAGGAGAAACTTGAGTTTTCATTCTTCCTCCAAGCAATGTGGAAGAAAGTCAGGAACGTGTGTTTTCTCATTTATTTTGGGTTTACCACTTATTCAATTTTTACCATTCGGTAAGAGTAAAAAGAGATAATGAGTTCAATTTGCCAAAATGGGAAAAGGAATACTCTGCTTTAAAATCCGAACGGTCAAATTATCCCTAACATGTTTTTTGAGTTCTTTGGAAATACCCATTGCTATACATAGAATAAGAAATCTCTACATTAGCTCTGACCTGGAAATGTATAACAAACAAAATATAATTTATTTCTATTTTAGGAAGCTGTCTCTACTAAGAACCAGGAAAAGTCATGTTGTGAAACCCTTCTATATTTTAAAGTGAAAACAGGAATTAGAAGAATTTTATAATATTGTGACCTAAAACTTTTTTTTTCTTTTTTTGAGGTTAGGATAGATAACTCAGAAATTAAGGTGCGTGCCTCAGAAGGAACTGAAACCAAACAAATACTGTTTACAAAAAAAAAAAAAAATCCAAGTGCCCCTTTGCCAGCAGGTCCCTCTCCAGGGGGCAGCAGAGATGCCCGGGAGAAGACGGAGAGCGAGGCCACCGAGGGGAGGCCGGCTGGTCCCGGCAGTGCCCGCCCTCGGCTCGGGACCGCTGCCCCAGGGGCGGGGGTCGGAGGAAGAGGCGGAGAGGCGACTTCACAGATAAGCTGCTGCCGGCGACGCGGTCCGCCCGCCGGACCGGAGGCGGGGTAGCAGCCCGATTAAAGAAGCAGTCTGGAAGGAAGGAAGGAAGGAGCGAGGGAGGGACGGGAACAGCGGGAGGAGGAGCAGCGGAGCGGGCTGCAGCGACGGCGGGAGGAGGAGCGGCTCCGCGAGGCCACGTTTTGTTTTTGTTATTTTCCATCGGACTAGTTCCCGGAGGCCCTTCCCGAGAACTGGCCACGCCGCAGCGGGCGGCCCGGACCTTCCAGGTGACAGCCGGTCACCCGGGTAGGAGTCAGCTCCGCCCCGAGTCACCTCCTCCCGCCCACAGTCCCATTCACCGCCCAGCCCGCCAGCGCCTGCCCGAGGGAGCGCGGCGGCCGCGGCGGGGCTGCAGCACCCGAACAGGCGGCGGCGGCGGGGCCCTTCGGCCTTGTCCTCTGACCCCGCAGACCCGCGACGGAGGAAGGGTGGGAGGGTCTGGCCCCGAGACGCCGGCCGGGGAACGGAGGATGCCTATTTAGCCCGCCCTCTGCTTCCCGTCCAGCTGCCGGGCTCTCGCCACGGTGCCCGTTGCCCGCGCCCGGGGCAGTGCCGCATGGGGCAGGGCTACTGAACGCTGAGTTCGCGGTGGCGCCGCTTCGAGGCGGGCTGCGGGTGCCCGGTGCAGCAGTTGGCACAGTTTCGGCAGCGCCCTCGGCGCGGGAGTTGGGGGCGCGGTGCGCCCAGCCGGCCTCCCGGTGCCCTCGCGAGGCGTGAGTTATGGAGCCGCCCAGCTGCATTCAGGATGAGCCTTTCCCGCACCCCCTGGAGCCCGAGCCGAGCGCTGGGAAGCCCAGCGACAAACAGTTCCGACTGTGGTACGTGGGGGGATCGTGCCTGGACCACAGGACCACGCTGCCCATGCTGCCCTGGCTCATGGCTGAGATCCGCCGGCGCAGCCAGAAGCCCGAGGCGGGCGGCTGCGGGGCGCCGGCGGCGCGCGAGGTGATCCTGGTGCTCAGCGCGCCTTTCCTGCGCTGCGTCCCCGCGCCGGGCGCCGGGGCCTCCGGGGGCACCAGCCCGGCGGCCGCGCAGCCCAGCCCGGCGGTGTTCATCTTCGAGCACAAGGCGCAGCACATCTCGCGCTTTATCCACAACAGCCATGACCTCACCTACTTTGCCTACCTGATCAAGGCGCAGCCCGACGACCCCGAGTCGCAGATGGCCTGCCACGTTTTCCGCGCCACGGACCCCAACCAGGCAAGACCCGGGCTCCGAGGCGCGGGGGCGGGCCCGTGCTCTGGGGATGGGAGCAGGGCCAGAGGGGCAGGGGACTCCACTTTATGGACTGACTGTGGTCTGGCTGCTGGCGCGCGCGTTCCACGTGGCGTGTTATATTGCCGGCTTGTTTCCCCTTCTGGGACCTGGGAATGGGACCGAAGATGTCCGGGGGCTGGGCGGGCGGCGGGAGCAGACGGCTCGCAAAAGCAGGGGACAGGGAGAGGGACAGAGAGCTGTCCTGGGCTGTGGGAGGAGCTGGAGAATCCGGAGACGCCGGGAGAAGTGTGCGTCCTGGGAGGACCGCGGTGTCTGGGGTGTGCCGGGGGTGTGACTGGAGGTGGCTTCCCGGGCCTTAGCCGGTGTGTGCGTGGGTGTATGTGCGTGTGTAAGAGGGAACGCGGGAGGGGGTTGGCTTCCTCAAGGCTGGTCGCTAGTTCCCCAATCTCGGTGGTGTTCTGCACCTTAATCCGTTTGGCGGGCACCTGCAGGGCAGGTCTTCGGTCTGGGAGGCAATTTCCCAGGGAGGCGTAGGGAAGTTACCTTGCACGGTCAGATGGCCAGGAAAGTACGATTCTGCATTTGGGTATTGAATGGGAAGTCCTTTTTTGCAGTTTTTTACACACTTACTGGAGACAGAATCAGTACATGGGTGATTTTAAATCAGTGTAGTAGAAGAGGTTTCCAATATTTAAAAAATGGCTATTTCATTCTTGTTTCTAATGTTATTTCTTTAGTTTATTAAACCAAAGTGTCCTGTTACTGACCAGGGAACTTTTACTTACATAAAAACAGATGCAGTCCTTTTTCTAACAGGGGAAGCAAGACTTTACTGCAGTTCCTGTGCCTTTGAAAATAGGCTTTTTTCCCTTTAATGTGTAGAGTTTTCCCCTCATGTCAAATCTCCCAAAATACTGTTTTAAAAATGGATATTTGACGTTTGTAAAGTGCTGCTTTAGGTTCCTTGGAGAAAATAGTGTTGCCTAAATAAAAATAAATAAATAAATTCTTAGGTTGCACCACGTGGCTTTCTTTTGGTAGCTGAGAAATTAATAATAGATGAGAAAAACATCCTGTAAATAAGGCTTTAATTTCTTCTTATTTCATAATTCTTGTGACTGTATTTTAAAGACGTTCTATTAATCCAGCAGCTGTTTCACAAAGGGCCTGTTGCTGAATTAAAGAAAGTTTATTTATTGTCTGAGATTTCATCAGTTACTTTGTGAAATAATTTAATATCTTGATGGTGAGAACTCCCAATGTGAAGAGAAAAATTCTTATTTGTGAACATTGATATATTAATATTTATGGCAAAATATTACAAATTATCTCAAAGTCCTAACCCTGATTAAATGAATTTCATTTTAAGATCATTTGCTCAAAACTCATTTTTAGCTCTCACATATGTTGAAACTGGAAAGTTTCTGAAAGTTAACATCTTTATTGTATCACATTTTTCTGGTTCTGGTGGTGAAAAGGAACAAAGTGTATCTTTCCAGGACTTTAAAGAATGTTTCTTGACTCTTGGTGGTGGCTTACCTTAAAGTTATTTTCTTTAGAGCTGACATATGAAGTGTTATTGCTGGTTTTATTGATGGTCCTGCACCCTGAATTCTCCATAGAGGCCTCTATGTGGAGCCTCACTGTACTCACTGCCAGAGGTCAGTTAAGAACATCCATTACATATTAAGAGTTTGAGGCTGAATGTGCTTTACAAATATTAACATATAGTATTAAGGCTCATTTTCCTTCTTTAGTCCAGTGGGAGCAGCAGAAGCCATATGTCTTTCTGATACAAGAGAAAGAAACCCCAACTTTCCTGTTGATTGCCATTTCCAAGATGAATCTTTTTTTTTTTTTTTTTTTTTTTTAGACAGTCTCAAGCTGTTGCCCTGGCTAGAGTGCCCTGTCATCACATCTTACAGTAACCTCAGACTCCTGGGCTTAAGAGATTCTCTGGCCTCAGCCTCCCAAGTAGCTGGGACTAAAGGTGCCCGCCACACCTCCTGACTATTTTTTGGTTGTAGCTGTCATTGTTGTTTGGCAGGCCCGGGCTGGATTCGAATCCGCCAGCTCTGGTGTATGTGGCTGGGGCCCTACCTGCTGAGCTACAGGCACCTCCCAGATGAATCCTTGATTGAAAGATCTGAATTCCTATTACTATTAGCTCTGAATGGAGAGAATCCCTGACAGAGGCTCAGTAATATGAAGGGCCAGATAGAATCTCCTCAGGGATTACCTCTAGCCATTACTCAGGTATTACAAACTCAGAAACCTCAGAGGAGGACAGGTGAATGAGGATCATTGAGGGCTGGATAGTGGATGTTCTTTCTCCAGGTGATACTTAGCTTTAGTTGGAAATTGTATGAATGGAACGCAAGCCCAGTGTTGTCAGAGCTTCTAGTTTCCCAAGAGAAAGTGACAATCTGAATTTTCTGTACAACTCCACATTTTAAAATATTGGCAGATATTTTAAATATTTAAGAACTGTCTCTGAGCCAAAAAATAAACATCTGAGAGTTGGCTTCAGAATTCCATGGGCTGCCACTTTTCATCTTTGGCTTGAGTGTTTGTTGAGTGGTTGAGGGCAGTCATGGATACCCTGTGCTATTCGCCGCATTTCCTTTTGAGCATCTGAGTTCACTTGATAGGGCTCTCATAGTAGGAGTTGGGACCATTGTTTTTGAAGCATTTATTAATGCAAGTGAGAGTCCCCAAAGTGATGATTCTGCAGCTGATTGTGTGAAATGGATCAGTTCAATATGTTATCATCTAGGAATGGTCTACATGCTTCATATAGAGTAGGTTCTGTGTGGTTCTGGGTACCCTTGAAATCAGAAGGAAAAAGACCTGCTGTTTGCTGTGTCCTAAGTTATACATTTGAAGTAGAGAATTATTTATCTGGACTTAAGATCATTGTTAAGAGAGTCTCCTAAGTTTTTTCTGCAGTTATGGAACAAAGTCTGGAAGGTAGCCCAGAGCAAAGTCTGGTAGGACTACAAGCATCTCTAATATACTCACCTCTGGTTTGTCTGTCAAGCCTGTTCCTTTTCTGCAATGGGCTTATCTGTGGGATGACCTGTATAATTTATTATTTCATCTGGGATGGCTTTTATTGCCCAGAGGATCTGTGGGATGATCATATAATTTATTATTTGATCTGGGATGGCTTTTATTGCCCAAAGGGATACCCCTCCTAATTAATCATACAAGTCTAACCCACACAGTCCAGGAAAGCTGGGACATACAGTTACCATAGCTCAATGGCAAAATTTGTGATGATGCAGAAACACATTGAGCTGGAGGATTATAAAATGATCATGTTTTGAAGAATATCTGCTCACACATGTCTTTTTCAAGGATGGATCTACATGTGACCTCAGAGCTGGGACACAGTGCTAATAGTTTGAGCCTGTTGTGGGCAGTCACCAAGGCGATGTGTTTTCTGGCTCCATGCCTTCCTGGTGGGCCAGAGTGAACTGAGGATTGTGTGTCAGAAGCCTGATGTGCAGCCGTTCCTCCCAGGTGCACAGAGAAGTAGAGGTGGGGGTCAAATGTTTGTCAGTAAAGATTCTTCTCTATTTATCCAAGTCTATGTTTTAAATCAGAGGAATGCCAGGTTTAGTGTATTTCAGCCAAACTTGGGTATTTGAGCTAGAAAAAGGGCCATAATGTACAGACTCTGTAAAACTCCACTGACATGCAGTGGGTTTTGAAAAACCAAGAAAATTTGATTCTCTTCCTAAGATTTGGGGAAGGTAACTAATATTCTGCAAGTATTTATTCTTATCCACTTTCCAAAAAGAGAGTGTATAGTATTACCTCAATTAAAAAGAAGTTGGTTTGGGTGGTGCCTCTGGCTCAGTGGGTAGGGCACCAGCCCCATATACTGAGGGTGGTGGGTAAGAGCCTGGCCCCAGCTGAACTGCAACAACAACAAAATAGCTGGGCATTGTGGCGGGTGCCTGTGGTCCCATCTACTTGGGAGGCTGAGGCAAGAAAATCATCTAAGCCCCGGAGTTGGTGGTTGCTGTGTGCTGTGTTTTCACAGCACTTTACTGTGGGCAATAAATTGTGTCTCTGTCTCTACCAAAAAAAAAAAAAAAAAAAAAAAGAAGTTGGTTTATGCTATGCATATTTCACTGCAACAAAAAATAAAGCAGGAGTTATTATTTATAAATATAGGAGATTAAAAGTGTTAGTTAACATTTGCAGGTGACTTTAACAGCATTATTATATTTGATAGAAGATGAAGAATCATTTAAAAGAGAAAGATGATTATTATAATTTTCATTAGTTGTGTTTGCATGTATATTTCTTGAAGCTTGCAAGAATGACTTTAAAGCAGCGGTTCTCAACCTCTGGGTTGATACCCCTCTGTAACAATGAAAATACATCCTGCGTATTAGATATTTACATTACGATTCATAACAGCAAAATTACAGTTATGAAGTAGCAACAAAAATGATTTTATGGTTGGAGGTCACCACAACATCAGGAACTGTATTACAGGGTCACAGCATTAGGAAGGTTGAGAACCACTGCTTTAAAGAAACTTCACTAATTGCGTTTAAGAAATGAATTTAATGCCAGTGTTTTCCGGCTCTCAGTTCTCTGAATCTGCAGTTTTATTGTTCCTCTTAAAAATATGTGTCATGGCTGAGCTTTACTAAGGTAACCAGTTTTCAGTTTAATTTTTGTCAGTATATTTCGACAAAGTCATTTCTCAGTTATTCTTCATAGTCAATGGTCATTTTCTTCAGGAATACCAATATATTAGTCACAATGCCATAGGAACAGAAATCTGAAAGTTTTCATTTCTGTCTTTTAAGCAGTTTGTACTATGGACAGGTAGATTTATCACTTTTAATTTGCTGTGGTTTTCTTTCCTCCCCAAAGTCCAAGGTGGACATCAGTCTGCTTTGGGTCTATGGGAGAATCTTGACTGTAATACCTGAGGGCAAGGTAGAAATATGTGCCCGGAGGCTCCGGCTGCCAGGGAACGTGTTATGATGGAAGCTGTGGACTGGACTCTACCCTCAATTTCTGATTCTAAGACGTTCCCTGGTGATGCTCTGACAACTGGCCTGGGGACCTTGGTTTCAGACCCACAGCCCTATATTATTTTGTTCTTTTGGTTGGTTACGTGACCATTTCTGTTCCCTTGGTTACCTTTGCAGTAATTTTCAGACTTGAAAGTTCAAAGTGAGTATGAGGAGGAATAATTCTTGACCACTGAAGATTTCTAGGAAACTCTTTGTCTTCTAGCTTGGTGGCTTTGCATGTCTTTTTCTCTAGAAAGGCATTATTCTGCCAGGCATCATAAAGCCATCTCTCACCTGACAGTCGGAAATCCAGAGTGCTCCCAAACCTGAAACTTTGCGTGCCAACATGACACCATCAGTGAAAAATTGCACACTTGACCTTATGCAGTAGGTCAGCAAAGACACATAAAATTATTAAAAATACTCTGTAAAGTCACAGGCTATGTGAACAAAGTGTGACACATAAATGAATTTTGTGTTTAGATTTGGGTCTCATCACCAAAATATCTCAAATATTGCAAATATTCTCAAATCTGAAAAAATCCAAAACCCCAAACATTTCTGTTTTCTTTTTTTTTTGAGACAGAGCCTCAAGCTGTACCCCTGGGTAGAGTGCTGTGGCATCACAGCTCATAGCAACCTCCAACTCCTGGGCTCAAGCGAGCCTCCTCAGCCTCCCAAGTAGCTGGGACCACAGGCGCCCGCCACAACGCCCAACTATTTTTTTGGTTGCAGCCGTCATTGTTGTTTGGCAGGCCCAGGCTGGATTTGAACCCGCCACCTTAGGTGTATGTGGCTGGCGCCTTAGCCACTTGAGTCACAGGTGCTGAGCCTGAAAAATAATTCTTCTTTTTTTTTGTGACAGAGCCTCAAGCTATCCCTCTGGGTAGAGTGCTGTGGCATGCCAGCTCACAGCAACCTCCAACTCCTGGGCTCTAGCGAGTCTCTTGCCTCCACCTCCCAAGTAGCTGGGACCACAGGCGCCCAACACAACGCCCGGCTATTTTTTGGTTGCAGCCGTCATTGTTGTTTGGCGGGTCCGGGCTGGGGATTTGAACCTGCCACCTTAGGTGTACGTGGCTGGCGCCTTAGCCGGTTGAGCTATAGGCGCCGAGCCAAAGCTATAGTTATATTGGAGCAAGAATCAAGTCACAAAGATCAATGCTGTAGTGAAGTAGTAGAAAGGAGGCTGCAGCCAACTGCAACCATTGCTGGAAAGTGAGGAGGAAGAGGCGGAAGTGGTATGGGCAGGGTTGGCAAAGCAAGGGAAGAACCACTGAAGGAAGCAGACAGCCTGTCATATGGTGGTGCGGATTTCCCGTCAGCTGCACTTCCTAATTTTACATCCTTCTATTGCATATGTTACCCACAGAGGCTGCTCTATGGCAAAAGTGGGTAGAAGTGATTGATTTATTCATTCAATTGACAGACATTTAATGATATCTACCATGTGCCGGGAGTTGTTTCAAAGAATAAACTGTTAGAGAGTCAAAGGGAGCTAGAGAAGGGCAGTGTGAGCAGAGGAACTAACCTGTGCCAAGTTGTGGAGGAATGAAGCAGGATGTTATATTCCACAAACTACATGTGGTTTGATAAGAAGAGAGCATAATTGGGTGGCAACTGTAGCTCAAGCGGCTAAGCCACCAGCCACATACACCAGAGCTGGCTCTTCGAATTGGCCTGGGCCTGCCTAACATTGACGACTACAACCAAAAAATAACCAGGCATTGTGGTGGGCGCCTGTAGTCCCAGCTACTC
>CAUYTI010074611.1:0-11341 GCA_963575145.1 Galago senegalensis
GTACACCTAAGGTGGCGGGTTCAAATCCCCAGCCTGGACCCGCCAAACAACAATGACAGCTGCAACCAAAAAATAGCCGGGCGTTGTGGCGGGCGCCTGCCGTCCCAGCTGCTTGGGAGGCAGAGGCAGGAGACTCGCTTGAGCCCAGGAGTTGGAGGTTGCTGTGAGCTGTAATGCCACGGCACTCTACCCAGGGGGACTGCTTGAGGCTCTGTCTCAAAAAAAAAATAAATAAATAAATAAAAACTGAAACATACACATTAGCCTGGGCCTAATCGTAGGATTATAATCAGGATTATTAAAACATCACCAGGCCAACGGGAATTTTTCAGCTCCATCATAATCTCATGGGACCCCCTTCAAACATGCAGTTAGTTCATCACTAAAACTTCACTATGCAGCGCAACACTGAACTAGTTAACAGGACACTGTAACTTTCCTTTCCTCTACAGTTCTCTACAGATTTTCCTCTTAATTCTCTAGCCATTCCTTTTTCACCTTCTTTTGGGGGCTTCATTTTCCTTCTAACCACTCCACACATACTGACATTCCTTTCTCAGTGGTTGTCTTCTCACTCTGAACCAGCAGTTCTCAACAGGAGGTAATTTTGCCCCCCTTCACCCAGGACATTTGGCAATGTCAGAACACACTGGTTGTCTCACTGAAGGAGTTCTACTGGCATCTAGTGGATAGAGGCCATGGAGACTGCTAACACACTGCTAACAGTGTATAGGACAGACATCCACAACAAAGAACTCCCCAGACCAAAACACCAACAGTGTCAAGGCTGAGACACCTCGCTCTGTTACACTTTCTCTGGGATTTCTTGTCCAATCCAATGGCTTCAGTTACTAAGTGCTGCTATCTCAAGTCTATGTCATTTTCCTAAACTCCAAACATACATGGAAGGGGTGGGGTTGCAAACTGTCCACTAAAATCCATTTTCCCTTTTTCCATATTAATGGCGCTCAAATATTATATATTTTCAGCTCCTTCACAATTGAGTGTGACCATATCTAAGATCTTATCAATGGAATGTTAACAAACGTGCTGTGTACCCAACTCTGAGTCTTAGGAAAATAGTAGTGCCTCCTCCATGCCCCCTCTTTGCTCTTAACCTCCTGCCATAATGTAGACATCAGAAGAGACCAAGACTGAACCATATAAACAACAAAATCCTAAAAGCAGTGCTTCTCAAACAGTAATGTGTATACATATTACTTGGTGAATCTCATTAAAATATAGATTCTGGGCTTGGCACCTGTGGCTCAAGCGGCTAGGGCGCCAGCCACATACACCCGAGCTGGTGGGTTCGAATCCAGCCCGGGCCCACCAAACAACAATGATGGCTGCAACCAAAAAAAATAGCCAGGCGTTGTGGCAGGCACCTATGGTCCCAGCACCTTGGGAGGCGGAGGCAAGAGACTCGCTTGAGCCCAGGAGTTGGAGGTTGCTGTGAGCTGTGATGCCATAGCACTCTACCCAGGGCGACAGCTTGAGGCTCTGTCTCAAAAAAAAAAAAAAAAAAAAAAAAATACAGTTTCTGCTTCTGATATCTGGACTTGGGCCTTTGACTCTGTATTTTTACCAGTTGCCAATGCTGCTGTTCTACAGACGTTTTTAAAAACAATTTTCTAGAAGTCTCTCACATTTCTATACACTAGTTTCTTGTGAAACAGAGACTATCTTTAGTTCTGGACTACCTTTCCAAGGATGTCTATTTAGTAAACAGCCTTTGAAGATAGAGATGGTGTCTCCTGCAAAAGGGAAGTATGCTTTCTAATTATAAGATTCAGGGCTTAGTGCCTGTGGCTCAAGCAGCTAAGATGCCAACCACATACACCTGAGCTGGCGGGTGTGAATCCAGCGTGGGCCCACCAAACAACAATGATGGCTGCAACCAAAAAATAGCCAGGCGTTGTAGTGGGCACCTGTACTCTCAGCTACTTGGGACATGGAGGCAGAGGCAAGAGACTCGCTTAAGCCCAGGAGTTGGAGGTTGCTGTGAACTGTGATGCCACAGCACTCTACCCAGGATGATAGCTTGAGGCTCTGTCTCAAAAAGAAAAAAGATTCAGGTTCCTTAAGGTCTGGAGTCTCTTTCTTAAGGCAATCTACTGCACAATGTCTTGTAGGAATTGGAACTGGGCAAACCAATAAAAAAATGCTGATATTCTGGCTACTACTGACATAAATTGTCCTTCATCTCTAACCCAGAAGAATAATGTCTTCTATGAGAATTCATAAAACTACAGCAAGCTAACCTGTTAACTTGCAAGTAGGTTATAATCTCAGATCTCCTTCAGTTCTTGACACTGACTATACTAGAAAGCCAGGCCCTTCTATTAGTTTGCTTGCTGGATGACTACAATTAAAAAATAAAAATTATCTTGTTTGAGCCATTTCAAGGTTTTTTGTTTTCATTTGGTGACAGGATCTCATTCTATTGCCCGGGCTAGACAGTGGTGGCACCATCATAGTTCACTGCAACCTCTAACTCTTGGATTCAAGTGATCCTCTTGCCTCAGCCTCCCTATAGCTAGGACTATAGGTGCATACAACTAACCTGTGCTATGCTGCTCAGGCTGGTCTTGAACTCTTCCCCTCATGTGATCCTCCCACTTTGGCCTCACAAAGTTGCAAGATTACAGGCAAGCCACCATGCCACACCTTCTTATTGTCTTCTTTTCTTTTTTCCTTCCTCTTTTCTTCCTTGCTATTCCTTTTTCCTTTCCCTCCCTCTCTTCCTTCCTACAGTCTATACTTGACTTTAATACAATCACCACTGCCTATGCACAGGAATGGGTTCGCTGTATCAGTGAATGGATAATTAATGACCTCGTTATCCTTGACCTCTGCATCTTTCACTCCCTACATCAATAAGTTCCTACCTCTTACCTGTCAGTAGGATTTGTCCATTTTTGTCCATCCTCACTGCCACTGACTTTAGAATAGGTTGTCACCCTGTTTTTTTCCTGCGTGCTAACACTGTAACTTCTTTCTCCTTTCCCAGCCTCATTTCCCTCAAGTCCTTTCTTTAAACTGCAAGCAGAAGGAAATTGCTAAAATTCAAATCTAAAGTCACTTTCTTTTTTTTGAGACAGAGTCTCACTTCGTTGCCCTTGGTAAAGTGCGCAACATCACAGCTCAAAGCAACCTCAAACTTCTGAGCTCAAGCGATCCTCTTGCCTCAGCCTCCCAAGTAGCTGGGACTACAGGCGCCCACCATAACACCCAGCTATTTTGAGAGACAGGGTCTTACTCTTGCTGAGGATGTTCTCAAACTCGTGAGCTCAAGCAATCTGCGCCTCAGCCTTGCAGACTGCTAGGATTACAGGCATGAGCCACTATGCCCAGCCTGATGTCCCTTTCTTGTTTAAAATCCTCTAATGCTTCCTCTGTGCCAAGATTTCAAGATAACATCCATAATACTAACAAGAAATACAAGGTCCTTGCTTATCTTTCCAATTTCATCTGCGGTCCCTTTCTACCACACTCCCTAAATATCAGTCTTACAGAATACTCCCCAAAAGTGACATCTCTCCATTACCTCCACGCCTCTCTGCCCTCCTAAGACACTCTTCCTTCCCTTGTTGCCTACCTACCTGTGACTTCAAATACTATTTCCTACAAGAAGCCATCCTTAGCTATATCTCCTCCCTCTAACTAGATTATTATTAAATATTGTGTCACACTATTTTACTCATCTACATCAGGCATGAGATTGATCCTTTGAAATAAAAACTGTCTTATTCAGCAACCTTGGCACCTTGTTAGTGCTTAACAGAGTAAATGACTGACTAAAGTTCTGTAATCCACCTAAAGACTCTAATTCCCCTTTTTGAGCCATTACTTTGAAACTTTCTCCCATAAGACAGGGCTTCAAATGTTGAAAGTATCTCTTCCCAGGGCTAAACATCCTCACTTCCTTTCATTGGTCTTCAAACGGCAGTGTTCAGGCCTGGACTTTTCCATCCAGACCACCACCTTTCAAAATATCATAATCAGAACTGATTAAATCTCACCAGCTATAATCTGGCCAGCAAAAAATAGAGAGAGCCACTTACTGCCTTGTTCAGACACTTCATTTCTAATAGCACATGTTTTTTAATTATAAAGCAAATATTTTAACCAGGTGCAGTATCTCACACCTATGATCCTAGCATTTTGGGAGGCTGAGGCAGGTGGACCACTTGAGCTCAGGAGTTCAAGAATAGCCTGACCAAGAATGAGACCCATCTCCATTAAAAAAAAATAGAAAAGAAAAATCAGCCAGGCATTGCAGCACGAGCCTGTAGTCCTAGCTACTTGGGAGGCTGAAGCAAAAGGATTGCTTGAGCCCAGAAGTCTGAGGTTGTTGTGAGCTAAGCCAGCGCCATGGCACTCTAGCCTGGCTGACAGCATAAGATTCTATCTCCAAAAAAAAGGGCAAATATTTCTCTGGGCTACTTCTTTTTGTAACACAGCAAATATGATAAACATTTCAAAAACCTACCAGACTTTCAATAAGAATTATATCAAGCATCAGCTCAACCAGCTCACAGAGTAACACTGTATAAGTAGGGCAAGAATCTTCTCTGTATGCCCAAGGAGAGTGGTTTAATGACAGGATATAGCATGGTTATGATAGACAAACCAAGTTTCCAGAAGGCCAAAAGACAATAAGATTCAGTTGAAACTTGAATGTGTTGAGGCCAGATACAGATCTAAGAGAATGCTGGCCGTTAAGAGACACGAGCACTTAAATTAGAAGACAAAAAGCCAAATGATCTAGTTCTATTCTTCGTCTGTTTTTATTTTATTATAAGGATAATAAAATCCCAAATTTCATTAATTTATAAAGTGTAATTCAAATGCAAGACATTATAAAACTCAAAATTTTTTCCATAAAAATAAGTTTACTTAACTTGCAATTTGGGAAAATATTTCTATTTTAGGACTGAAAGTATCCTACAATCACTTAGTTCAACCTTCATTTACCAATTAGGAATGTGAGATCTTGAAAAGTTGTACAGAACTGAGCAGTCTTAGGAATCAGGAAGCTGACTGCCTCCTGATAAACCTACCCAATATAACAAATTATTCTTACCTCACTCTCTATCCTGGACTTCAGCAGGTCAATGTCTTCAGATAACTTATCCACCTGGGTAACCAAGCCCTGTGCATTCTGCATGCTGGGCAAGAATTCACTGTACTTCTTGCTAATCATATTGCACACCTCACCCTGTAAGACAGAAGAATTATAAAATAGCGCGATGAGTAGAGACCTCTGTTAAAAATACACAGTCTTGGCCAGGTGCAGTGGCTCGTGTCTGTAATCCTAGCACTCTGGGAGGCCTTGGCAGGTGGACTGCCTGCTCATGGTTCAAGACCAGCCTAAGCAAGAGAAAG
This sequence comes from Galago senegalensis, assembly GCA_963575145.1. Lineage (NCBI taxonomy): Eukaryota > Metazoa > Chordata > Mammalia > Primates > Galagidae > Galago > Galago senegalensis. The sequence continues at coordinate 5,392 of CAUYTI010074611.1, forward strand.
ACCCCTGTCTCTCACAATAGCCAGGCATTGTGGCGGACACCTGTTGTTCCAGTTCCTTTGGGAGGCTGAGGCAAGAGAATCACTTAAGCCCAAGAGTTTGAGGTTGCTGTGAGCTATGACAAAATGGCACTCCACTGAGGGCGACAAAGTGAGACCCCCCCCCAAAAAATGCAGTCTTCCATAAGACAGCTTTCATGTTAGAGCTTTCTTGCCAGTTATCAACTCATATTCACTTTCCCTCCAGGCCAAAGGGTTACTTTCAAAAACACATTTCTCTCAGCCTTCAGGGTCCCATGACACATGAAGGTGAAAAAAAAAAATTCAAAACATCATTATGTATCATTATGTACCCCATGAATACATACAATTATTATTTTGTCAATTTTTTAAAAATTCAGTTTCCCTCCAGGCCAATTGGTTTCTTTCAAAAACATATTTCTCCCAGCCTTAAGAGTCCCATGACACAGGAAGTTACAAAAAGACAATGATTCAGGGTGGTGCCTATGGCTCAAGGAGTGGGGCACTGGACCCATATGCCACAGGTGGTGGGTTCAAACCCAGCCCCAGCCAAAAACTGCAAAAAAAAAAAAAGACAACAATTCAAAACATCACTATGTAACCCACGAATATGTACAATCATTATTTGTCAATTTAAAAAAATTAAAAGGAGAAAAAAGAAGACAATGGTCACCAAATCCTAACTGTGCGTGAGAAAATGGAGCCACTTCTCAAACTGAACTATACCAGACTGAGGGTGGGGTATATATCTGATACTACTTGATATACTACATAGTACTATATATATACTATATACCAAATAGTATCAGAAATTTTGATACTATTTTCTGGTATCAAATAGAAAAGAAAAGAAAATGGATAAATTCATAAACTGTATATTGCAATCAATTTATTAAGTTCTATTTTCTTGCCTACAAAACGTTATGGGGCCTAATCTTAAAACCCTAAATTAATTTGAGTTTCATCATTTCCTTTTATTCAAACTAATTTAATAAACAACTTATTGAATATTTTGCATTGAATTATTCAGTGCTTTGGAAGGTGCAAGAATAAACTATGTTTGCTCTTAAATAAATTCCTTTTAGGTAGGAAAGGTACTATTTCAGTAGGTAACAAGAAGACAGGCTGAAATGTAATATGGTAACAGAATTGGAAAGTCTTCCAGGACCACAAATAAGAAAGAGATCCCCTCCCCCTCAAAGAAAATAAGGTTATATTTTATGCAGAAGACTACATTTGAAATGGAACTTGAGGCTTGCCGTCCGTAGTACAATGGTTACGAAGCCAGCCACATACATGGAGGCTGGCTGGTTCCAACCCCGCCCAGGCCTGCTAAACAACAATGACAACTGCAACAGAAAACAGCCGGGGGTTGTGGCGGGCACCTCTAGTCCCAGCTACTCCAGAGGCTGAGGCAAGAGAATCGCTTAAGCCCAAGAGTCTGAGGTTGCTGTGAGCTGTGACCCCAGGGCACTCTACTGAAGGTGATGACATAGTGAGACTCTGTCTCTAAATAAAGAAAAGAAAAGAAAGAAAGAAAGAAATGGAAGTTGACAAATGAGTAGAAATACTACAGGTGACGGTAAAAATGAAGAAATGGTAACATAAGCCAAAATGTGACAACTAGTTAAAAAAAAAATGGATGTGCTGAGAACATAGAAAGTAATTCTCAACCGACTGAAGATTCAAGTTGGTAAAGGAAACCAGTGAAAGGAAAGGCAGGTTATGTCCAGAACATGTAGATAAGAGCTTTGAGTGCCATGCTAGGGTAGCTCATAGCCTGTTCTCTTTCCATGACATTAAAAAGTGGTGATAAGTCCGACGGCCCTGTTAGAGAAAAGATGTCAGTGATGTAACTACTTAAAATTTAGGAAATCAGTTTTGTAAAATCAAGAGTTGTTAGGAAGAGCTATACCTTAACAAACTTGGTCCCTTAAATCCATACTGCAGCAGGTATACATAACTTTAAATGAACGCAACTGAAGGTGTTGGGCCTAGACACTGGCAAGGTAAGGATATTAGTTCAAAGAGAAGCTGTCTGTGGCTCTGTGCTTTTTGCTTTCGCATCAATCTAAAGGCAGCAAGGTCCACGTATGTACCAGTGACATGTCTATAACACTTAGCACAGCTGAGTTGGGGGTGAAAAAAAGTTTTAAAATATATATTGAGGGGTTTTCTTTTAACATCGGAAAGAATGGCGAGATCTATTATAATATTCATCAACAAACAGTATAATGGCAGAGTGGATGGAAGAGATAAATATTCGCAGGTGGAGCGGGGAAGTCCAGCCCCCTTCAATCCTCTCCTGCGCTCGCTCCCCAGATACCGCGGAGCTGGCAGTCGCCCCTCGCTGCCTTCAGTCTTCCTCCTCCTTCCTCCCGTCCCTCCCCACACCAACCCCAGTCCCCGACCTTCCCCACCGAGCACCTCCCCGTCCTGCCCACAGCCCCGGGCCTCGCCACTGCCTAGGTCCCCCAGCCCGCTCCCTAGTCTGCACGTTCCTCCGCCCTCCCTCTCCTGTGCTCCCCACTCGGCTCCTCGGCCCGCGACTCGGCAGCAGGACTCACTGCGCCGGGACCCCGGGTCTGCCTGAGCCCTCCAGTCCCTTCTCCAGTTCCCTCGCACCCGGACCCAGAGCCCCTTCCCGGTCAGCCGACCACTGCCCGGCAGTCACCTTGATCTCCTCCACCCGCCGGCTCAGGCGGCTGATGCGGGTGCCCAGATCCTCCTTCTCCAGCCTCCCTGAGTGTGCCAAAACTTCTGTCACGAACGAAGCCATGGCCACGACAGGAACCAAAGCTGACGGACGACTCTCGGCTTCTGGTAGCCAGCGCGGCAGCAGCAGTCCCGCCGGCCTTGGCGCGCAGCCTGACGGGAGACGCAGTCCCGCCGGGCCCAGACCGCCGCACGGAAGGTGAGGACTGAACTACAACTCCCAGCGGCCATCGCGCCAGCCCCGGGCTGGGAGTTCCACGGTGTCCCGGAGTTGGCAAACTGTAAGGAGACGCGTTTTCCTCCTCAGCTATTTTCAAATAGCATGTCTCTTCCCGCCTGTTTTTTTTTTCAGTAGAAGAAATCAAATGTTTTTATCTATTTAACAGCCCAACTGTACCTTTCTCAACTTCGAACCGCTTACCTGTGATATTATCTAACGAGCCCTAACCAGCCTATCTCGATCTTTTTCATTACACATTCACTCTTATTGGACCACAGTGACCATCAGAATCTATGAATGGCGCCCTCTGGAGTTGTGCAACGAAGTGGTGTCTGCTCATTAATAAATAAAAGGCTGCCTATGATTGCACTCTTTTTATATTACGTCTATGTAACACGTTACATATTTATTTTACCTAGGTATAAATAACATTAGTTCTATATGGATTGGAGCAAAATACTTCGCACTATTAGAGAAACTGATTTTAATAAAAACTTTTTAAAGGTTTGGCACCCGTGGCTCAGTGGTTAGGGCGCCAACCACATACACCAGGGCTGGAGGATTCGAACCGGCCTGCACCTGCTAAACAACAATGACAACAATAACAACAACAACAAAAAAAAAATACCCGGGCGTTCTGGCAAACGCCTGTAGTCCCAGCTACTTGGGAGGCTGAGGCAAGAAACCGCTCAAGCCCGAGTTTGAGGTTACTGTAAGCTGTGATGCCACAGCACTCTACTGAGGGCGACATAGTGAGACTCTGTCTCAAAATAATGCACCACATACAGAAAGATGTTTGAAATATGCTAGGTACATGATTCCATTTTTTTTTTTTTTTTGGCAGTTTTTGGCCGGAGCTGGGTCTGAACCCGCCTCCTCCAGCATATGGAGCCGGCGCCTACTCCTTTGAGCCACAGGCACAGCCCCATGATTCCTTTTTTAAAAATTAATAAGTATGCTAATCATCCGAGAAATGCAAATGAAATGCACCTGGAGAGATCACCGAACTCCAGTGAGAATAGCCTATAAAGTCCCAAAGCTGCAGATGCTGACATGGATACACAGAGAGGGTAACACTTTTACACTGATGATGGGACTGTAAGCTAATACAGCCTCTTTGGAAAGAAGTATGGAGACTCCTCAAATGCTGACTTTCCATTTGATCCCCCAAGCCCACCACCAGGCATCTACTCAGAAGAAAAAAAAATCATTTTATCATAAGGACATTTGTGCTAGATGGTTTATCACAGCTCAATTTACAATTACCAAGCTATGGAAGCAACCTAAGTGCCCATAGACCCAGGAATGGATTGATGAACTGTGGTATATGTATACCATTGAATACTATTCAGCCATTAAAAAAGATGAAGACTTTACATCTTTTGTATTAACCTGGATGGAGTTGAAAAACATATATTTTTTTTCTTTTTTGCAGTTTTTGGCCGGGGCTGGGTTTGAACCCACCACCTCCAGCATATGAGCCTGGCGCCCTACTCTTTTGAGCCACAGATGTTGCCCAAAACACATTCTTCTTAATAAAGTATCACAAGAATGGAAAAGCAGGTATCCAATGTACTCAATACTAACATGAAGCCGGTAGACAAAGTAATACATGCCCACACAAAAGAAAAACTCAATTAAAGTTGGGGGAAGTGAGGAGAAAAAAGGGGGTATTGGCATGCTACCACCTAATGAGCACAATGTCAGGGTATGCGGCACACCCCCGGGTGCAGAACACAACTACAACAGGGACTTTACCTAACAAATGCAAACATTGTAACCTAATCATTTGTACACTCATGTTAATCTGAAATTTAAAAAAAATTAATAAATATGCATGAAGGATGTGCACCAAATCATTTCTCTAGGTGGGGACTTACAGTGTTTATTCTATTTTTTAGTCATAAAAATATGCAGCCCTCCCTGGGCCTGCTGGGAAATGTGATCCCACTGGCCCAGACTGTAGCACGGTACTGGTACTGGTTCCAGAACTCCTCTCCTACTAAAATCCACAGATGCTCACATCCTTCATGGAAAATGCTGTGGTGTTTACAAATAACCAAGGACAAATCATGGGCAGCACCTGTGGCTCAAAGGAGTAGGGCGCCAGCCCCATATGCCAGAGGTGGCGGGTTCAAACCCAGCCCCGGCCAAAAACTGTAAAAAAAACAAAACAAAAACAAATCAACATAAACACTATGTCACTAATTGTCATACTGTATGTTTTATACGTATTATCTTTCACTGTTGTTGTTTTTCTTTGGGGTTTTTTTTCTTTTTTTTAAGAGACAGGGTCTTGCTCTGACACCCAGGCTAGATGGAATGCAGTGGCCCAATCACAGCTCACTGCAGCCTCAAATTCCTGGGCTCAAGCAACCCTCCTGCCTCAGCCTCCCAAGTAAGCCAGGGCTATACCACCACACTCAGCTCAGAATAATTTTAATCCCTGATTAATTGAATCCATGGATGCAGAGGGCCAATTGTACTGCTTTGTATTTATTTATTTGTAGAGACAAAGTCTCATTTTATCACCCTGGGTAGAGTGCCGTGGCGTCACACAACTCACAGCAACCTCCAACTCCTGGGTTTAGGCACCCACCACAATGTCTGGCTATTTTTGTTGTTGTTGCAGTTTGGTCAGTGCTGGGTTTGAACCCACCACCCTTGGTATATGGGGCCAGTACCCTACCTGCTGAGCCACAGGCACTGCCCAATGGTACTGCTTTGATTAAAAGGTAGCTTGTGGCTCAGCACCTGTGGCTCAAGCGGCTAAGGCGCCAGCCACATACACCTAAGGTGGCGGGTTCAAATCCCCAGCCCGGGCCCGCCAAACAACAATGATAGCTGCAACCAAAAAATGGCTGGGCGTTGTGGCGGGCGCCTGTAGTCCCAGCTACTTGGGAGGCTGAGGCAGGAGACTCGCTTGAGCCCAGGAGTTGGAGGTTGCTGTGAGCATGATGCCATGGCACTCTACCCAGGGGGATAGCTTGAGGCTCC
>CAUYTI010074613.1:0-32060 GCA_963575145.1 Galago senegalensis
AAAGCAATAACTGAGAAAATGACATGAAGGCTGTGTTGACCAGTTTGATGGAAGTATTTCAGAATGCATGTGAAAACCCCACACTGTACCCCAGAAGTGCATTAATGTACATAGTTAACATTCAATTAAAAAAAAAAAATAGTAGGTCACCTGTTGGTAATTTCAGGAATCTCCAAACTGGTTTCCAAGAAATCGTACTAATTTCCAGTTCCACCAACAGCCACCTGATCTTTGACAAAACATACGGTATACACTGCAGAAAATCCCTATTCAGGAAACGGTGCTAGGAAAATCGGATGGCCACAAGCAGAAGAATGAAACTATACCCATATTCTTTTAGTCTCACCACCTGCAAAAATTAATTCAATATGGGTAAAGGACTTGAATGTAAGGCATGAAACCATAAGAATTCTGGAAAAAAATGTTGGAAAAACTCTTCTAGAAATAATACCAATAGCGATCACAGCAACAGCAATAATAAATACATGGAAGTTCATTAAATTAAAGTTTTCTGCATGGCCAAGGAAATAATTAACAGAGCAAACACAACCTACAGAATGGGAGAAGTATTTACAAGCTGTACATCTAATAAAGGACTAATAATTAGAATTTACAAAGAACTCAAGCAAATCAGCAAGAAAAAAATCAAACAACCCTATTAAAAACTGCACAAAAGACATGAAAGGAAGCTTTTCAAAGAAAAATAGACAAATGGCCAGTAAACATATGAAAAACTGCTCAGTGTCACGAGTCATCAGGGAAATGCAAATTAAAGCCACAATGAGATGCCACCTTACCCCAGTCAGAATGCCCTTTATTAAAGTCCAAAAACATGAGATGTTGACATGGATGCAGAGACAAAGGAATGCTCTTGTGGTATTTACTAAGCAAGCTATACTGCCGGGCGTACATTTGTATGCATTGCAGGATACAACAGTGGGCAAGAGAAAGAAGGCTGGGTCTTCCTGGACCCCATATTCTGTGTGTCTGTATCTGCATAGGGAGATGCAACAGTAAGCGTAATACATAAGCAAACTACATAAGACATTACAAAGTAATAGATACTATGGAAAATAGAAAAGGGTAAGGGAAATAATACCTGAGCAAAGAGATTACAGTCTCAAGTAGGTGATCGTGGAGGGCCTTGTCAAGTAGTATCTGGGCTAGGACTTGAAGGCAGTGAGGAAGTGAGCCACGCTGCTGTGGAAGGAAGAGTATTCCAGACAGGAGCAACAATAAAGGTAAAGACCCTGGGGTGTGATTGTGCCTGGTGTGTTGGCGGCCAGCAAGGAAGGCACACTGGCTAGAACAGAATGAGGATGAGGCATAGAACCAAGAGACACTGCCAGAGATATCACTCTGGGAGATCAGATTAGATAGGACTTTGGAGCCTTGGAAGCCACCAGAAAGCTTTGAGCAGAGAACTGCTTAACTGCATATAACTCATGCAACTGTAATGTGTGTTAGGAATAGCCAGAGATGATTTGAGTAGAGACTTGCATTCTCCCTGCACCCTCCTTTCATATCCTCTCAGTTACTGAAGGTACAAAATGAAGCAGTACCACCAAGGAGAGACTTGGGCCATGGCAGAGAGACACACTTACCTTGACTGAGCATTTACTACCTGCCGAGCACCATGCGAGGGTCTCAGTTCAGCAGCAAAATCAGTGTCAGGTTTCAGTGGCAGAAAGAGGTGAGCACACATAGACAGTTACCAAAAGGTAAGCTACAGTTTTAAAAAAGTCCCCTCCATGAAGAAAAGATAGACGATGCTAGATATCCTAATTACCCTTGTTTGATAATACTACATTATATGAATGGATCAAAATATCACATGTACCCCAGAAATATGTACATCTATTATGTATCAAGAAAAAAAACACAAGATCTCCAGCCCTAGAGGGCATTTTCTGAGGGCATGGTGGCTGTTTGCACCCCTGTATGTAGAAACCTTCATGAACAGGCAGGGCACAAGGCAGAGAGATCTGAGTTCAATCAGAGCTGAATGGAGCTGGGAATGTGCCCACAGCAGCCTGCTGTCACAGTGCCCGCTGCCCAGGGAAGGCAAGATTATCTGAAGCTGGGTTGTTTATTTCTCTTTCTTTTTTTAAGCTTTACTGAAATGAAATTGATACACAAAACAATGCACATATTCAGTGTGTGCATTTTGATGAATTTGGGCGTAAGTGTATACCTGTGATACCTCCAGCACCATGAAGGTACTCTGCGTATCATCCTCTCCCACGTTTTCTTTGTTTTCTTTGTTTTCTTTTGTGGCTTTGTTCCGTTTTGTTGTTTGGTTTTATGGCGAGAGTACCTGACATAGAATACAATACCATATTGATACGTTGTAGGTATTATATTGTACAGCTGGTCTCTAAAACTTACTTGACTTATATAACTGAACCTGTATATAGGGTTTGTTCAATTTTGTGGCAACTCCCCACAGGAAAGAGCTCTGATGTGGGAGGAAAGGAGTTATTAGGTTGCATTAAAGCACACCATTGACAGAGTAGCAGGGTTGTGCATGTGTGGCCGTGGCTACCCCTGGGGGCGAGTGGGGGGGTGTGCCTGGCGGTCGTGAATGGCACTGCACCATTTGAGAGCGAGTAGGATACTGGGGCAAACGAAGGTCAAAACGGTCTGTGTAGGTTCTCATTCTTGATGCAATCGGATAAAAATCCTTCATGTCTTTACAAAAAGTAAATTACAGGTCCTAGGGACAAACTGCGAAACCCCCAAATCACATAAGTACATCTTTCCTGAAGACTCTGAAAATGAACACTGAGCGGCGATAATGGAGCAAACTTCCTGGCATTTGCAGAGAACATATACCTTTCCTGAGGGAATTCTACAAGTTGGGAGTGAAAAGAACTGTAGCCCAGGATCCGTAAAACTCCTAAAGGAAATTAATAAACTATTGTCCACAGTTGTGGAGGAACTTGAGGAAATAAGGAAGGTGCCGAAAGATGAGAGAGAGACATCTACTACCATATTTCCCTGAAAATAAGACACTATCTTATAGTTATTTTTTTCTCAAGAAGACACACTAGGGCTTATTTTCAGGGGATGTCTTATTTTTGTTAAGTATAATACAACAATCTACATTTATTCAAATACAGTTAAGTCATCGTCTTCTGGAACCTGACAGGGGGAGCCAACCTTGTTGGTGTGGCTTGCGCTAGTGATGTGTGAACTCCTTTCCCCTAGCTGTTCACACGTGTGCAATGGGATGCCTGAGACAGTGGTTACCACACGCATACCGGCGAATGGCTTGGAGAAAGGAGCTGTGGCAGATAAAAGGTACTCCAGTCTTCCTTACCCACCTGAAATGGATGGGAGATAACCACGCCCATCAGTAGGTCTTATTATCAGGGTAGGGCTTACATGTAACAAATCCATAGATATCCAGCGAGGACTTATTTTGGGGGTAGGTTTTATTTTCGGGGAAACACAGTATTGCTAGTTTTACTATTTTAGAGAATTTCAAGAGCCAGATATTGATCAAAAACAATATTCTAGATGGATTAGTAAATATCAGGGGTCCTCAAACTTTTTAAACAGGGGGCCAGTTCACTGTCCCTCAGACCATTGGAGGGCCAGACTGTGGGCCCCAGGATGAGTTGGCTGCTAAGCAGGGCAGGCAGCAGCGGCAAAAACATCCAGTGGGCTGGATAAATGTCCTAGGTGGCTTGCGTGTGGTCCGAGGGCTGTAGTTTGAGGATGCCAGGTATCTTTAGTATCTTGTACGAGTTCACCAAAAATTGATCACACCACACTTAATTCTTTGTTTGATGGGTTTACTAAACCCCTACCTCTAATATTGCACAATTAAACCCAGACTTCAGTAAAGCCATTGACAAAATCAAGCATGAAAGTCTTCAGAAAATGTTTAGTTATCCAATTCTCTACTTGAGTACATATAAATGGTTGGATGAACATATCCAAAAGTGTCAATGTAGATATTGGAGAGAAGTATATCAGTATTTGAATGAAGACATTTGGGTAAAGGACCCTTCATATCCAGATACCCTATGATTGAAAGACTCTTTCCTAATAACTGCTACCATCACTAATGGGGCTACAAAAGCTTAGGAAAAGATGGTTAATTAAACTGATTTTACACCATGTCCTTGTTCCACGAGACCTCGACTTTCTTTCATAATCTAGTTGTATAAGGAATGACTTAAAAATAATAGAGTTGCATAATTTACCCACTGAGGTTAGTATCCAACACCTTCCTGAGGTGCAACTCCACCATTGTTTAATCCTTGTCATGGTGAAGAAATATATCAACATATAGACTTAGTTTTAAAATAGAAAAAAGTAATCCCTATAATTGAGTGAGACCATTCTAGGATTCTCTACCCATCTGTGCAGTGCACACCTCAAAATCTGGCAGTGTTCTAGATGGCAAAAAAGTTTCAGTGTCCACACATTTGCAGATAGGCTTTCAGAGGTTCTCAGTTAATCAGGATTATCACAAAGTTAACAACACTGTGAATACTACACTTTATGGGCAACTTAAAGGAGATGAAAGATCATGTTTACCTTGTGTAATGCTTTGTCTTTCTTATTAGATTTGGAACTTGATCGTCATGTAAAATTCTACTATATCATTTGCTTTAGTTGTGTATGCGCTATCATAGAGAAATGGACAAAGATTTCTCTCATCCCCCCAAAGGGAAACCAGTTAACATTCACAGGGTGTTTGCTAACAAGAGCCCCAGCTTACTGGAGTCTTCCCCAACGAAGGTCAGACTCATGTCCACCGGAAGCAAGCCCCTATGTCCAATTGGAAATCCTTTCCTCCCCCACTTAGGTTCTTGTTGCTCTAAGTTATGTTATGGGAGCCAGGACCGTGGATGTTGCTGTCAAATGACTAGTCTAACAGATCTAATATAGGTCAAGTTTGATCAGATAATTTCCAGTGCCTCAACTGATCAAAACACTTAGACATCTGTGATGAAAGTTCACCCAGGTGCTCGCAGCAAACAACTATGCCCCTGGCTAGACTACAGGGGTACATCTCTGGCAGATTTCTAGAATTTTATTAAACGTATCAAACCCTGATGTTCCATGACAAGAGCATTTCCTGTACCAGTCATAAGAGTAGAAACGTCTGGGACCTGTTATTCAGTGGGAAGCAAAACTCCTCCAACTGGAAAGCAATTTGCAGACTGACACTACAGCAATTTTTATCATGCGTTTGAATGGAACCTGCCTTTATAAAACAAAACAAAGACAGTATATCTTATATCATGTCCTGTCTAGATTTCTAAATGGAACAACAGCAGCAGAAAATATTAGTTTTCTGAGCCTCATCTGCTCTGAATTAAAGGATCAAGGTTGGTGAGTTTTTTCCTGCCATTTAAATAAGGAGAAAGTATAGTACCCTGAACAAATTCTATTGGTTATCATTCATGATTGCTAAGGCCATAAAGGAACCATGTGAACACAGTCCCTGTAAAAGTTATATTGGGAAGAATAGACATATGGACATCCCAGAGGAGGGGGGGGCATGTTTTTTCCATTTGCCTAACCCAGAACTTTCCATATTGAGTAAAATTTTCCATCCTTGTGCATCTCCAAAAATGAAAATAAAAAATTGTAAAGCAGCTTTCTGAGCATGGGGCAAGCAGAGGAGCAGGGTACGGCTGAGTGGCATAATCGACCTTGCTGAAGCAAGGACTGCTGGGAAGCAGAGTGGGGCCTGTGGAGCCCCCGGGAAGCTGGGGAGCAGCCATCAAGCTGCCGGAGACTTGCCTGTCCTCGGATGCATTGAGGTGAATGCATCAGGCTTCTGTGCTTTTTAAAAAAAGTGCCGCTTCCAGGCGACTTTTTGCTTTGTAAAATAAGGCTATCAGAGAAAAGAAGGAGTGGTGGAACGTTTCCTCCCGTTTGTCAGTGTCTGTGGTAAGAGACAGGAAACCTGGCTGCCTTCAACAGAAAGGGTGTGGGAATCACCAGGAGATTGGAAGAGATGCTTTTGCAAGGAGCCGGAGAGAAAATTCTGGCACGTACCCTCCCCAATCTAATCTGCAATGCAGTGCTTTAAGAGAGCCAGGCACCACGTTAGAATCCTGTTAAACCAAATATTGATTGCACTGTTTTCTTCTCTTGGTAAACTTTGTGTCTTAGGAGAAAAATGACATCCTCTCTATAGAAATTTGTTCTGTAGTAACAAAAATAGGTTTACAGGTATTTATCCATATTGTTTTTGCTACCCAGGTAGACGTTTTCAAGGCAGCTCATGAAAGTGAAGTAGGCACCCGTGATCGTTCATTCATTTAATAAATTATAATTAAGCAGCTCCCATGTATATCGGGCACAGTGCTTGGCACAGCTACAACAAAAATATTGCCTCTACTCTAAACTTCTGCTTACTGAAACTGCAGCAAAGTGCCTTAGTTTGCCCAGGTCATCCTGGGAACCCGATCCCACAGCTCCTAGAGCAGAAATTTTCAGCCTTCTGATGTTTCAATACTATGTAATTATTAGGTGTCATGAACCACATCATTTCTAAAAGTACTTGAAGAGTTCGTCTTATAAAAAATTATTTGGTTTAGAGCTTTATTGTAGCTTTCTGGATAGCTAAAAACATTCTCAGATACTGAAATCTAAACGATCACTCTGCAAGTGTCTTTTCTGGGTCCCTCTCACATTTGTCATGTCTATTAACTCAAATGAGTCAAAGCAATTATTCTGACACTTGAAATTTTACCTTTAATGTTTCCTAGGAAACATAGCTTATACTCACCCCTACCTCTCTCTTGGGGCCGTTTAAAGAGAAAGTAATCTGGAAAGCAGCCGTGAATACACAGAATTACCCACTGCCTCGATGTTTTCCATTTCTCTTCTGGCATCCAACTCAATAGCTGTCACTGTTACCTCTGCAGGAACTTGGTTCTTACATGACAACTTGAGTGGCATTGAGCTTTGCTAGAAGGTCACAACATCTTTGTGATATGCAAATTTTTCCAAGAGATTATGGTCTCAAGTTTTTATTCTAAAAGCAAGCACACCTGCAAAACAAATGTCTTTCTAAATCAAATATTAAAAGGTGGTGAAAATGAATTACCTGCTAGCTTTTGTCTCACTTGACAGTTTTTCTGGGATAAGGTTGATTATTTTTATGATTCCTCATGGAGAAGGTCAGATCTGTTTGATTAAGTGAAAACCAGCATAAGAAGATTGTATAAAAAATAATTATTCGTAGAAAGTCATTCCTTTTAGAGGCTAAAGAAGATTTGTCTTACCTAGGGGGAAATTCAGGCACTTTATTGGAGTACCAAAAATCAAGTTTTGAATCCTGAATGAGAATTCCCGCATTTTAGAGGAGCAATTAATCTCAAAGAGAAAATAACGTGGCCACGCAATGTGTGTGATCAGAAAAAAAATTGGATTATGTCTTCTAGAAACTATAGCTCAAACTCTGATGCCATAGGACAAACCCCTAGTTGTCAGTGGTTTCCTTTTAAACAAAGAGGGACATACAGTGGTTGTCCCCTGGGAATCCCGTGATAAAACACACACACATAAGCCTCAGTTCCAGGCCTTCTGATTCAGTAGATTTGAGGTAGAGCTACAGAATCTTACTCTTTTTTTAAACTTACAATTTGATAATGAGGGTACAAATGTTTAGGTTACATTGTTTTCATTTCTAAGGTCAAGTTCAAGTTGTAGTTGAGCCCTTCACCCAGGGGGCATGCTGAACACCTTCTCATTGTACACACTGACTGAGATCCCCACTAATCACCCTCCCTTCACCTGCCTTCCTCTTCCTTCCTCTCCCCTCCTCCTCACTGGACTATACTTGTGTTTTTCTTGTGTTTTTCTTTCGTGGGGCCATGCAGTTGATTATATATTGGTTTCGTGTTAGTATTGAGTACATTGGATACTTTTTCCCCCTATTCTTATGATACTTTACTAAGGAGAATGTGTTTCATCTCTATCCAGGTAAACACAAAAGATGTAAAGTCTCCATCTTTCCTTACAGCAGAGTCGTACTCTATGGATGGTATACATATATCACAGTTTGCTAATCCATTCATGGGTTGTTGGGCACGTGGGTTGACTTCACATCTTGGCAATTGTGAACTGAGCTGCAGTAAACATTCTATTGCAAACGTCCTTCTGGTAAAATGATTTTTTTCCTCCTAGTAATGGGATTATGAGATCAAGCAGAAGGCTGACTTTTAGTTCTCCATACTTCTTTCCACAGAGGTTGTGTTAGTTTGCAATCCCTCCAGCAGTGCAAAAGTGTTCCCCTTGTTAGGTGATATCTCAGAGTGGTTTTGATATGCATTTCTCTGATGATTAGGAATGATGAGCTTTATTGATTGGGATTCATTAAGGGTATAAAGAATTAGGTTATGATTGTGGTTGTGAGGTAAAGTCCCTATTGTCATTGTGTCCCACCCCCAAGAGGTATGTCATACACCATGACCTCCCATACCCTCCCACCTCCCCTCTCCCCCATCCCTCATTCCCCTAACCCAGCCCTTGTATTAGATCAGATGATGAGCAATTTTTCATGGGTTTGTTGGCCATTTGTTGGTCATCTTCAGAAAAGTTTCTGTTCAGGTCTCTGGCCCACTTATACATGAGCTTGTTTCTTCTTTTCTTGTTGATTAATTTGCGTTCTCTCTGTGGGGAATTTACATTTTTAAGAAGCTCCACAAGTGATTTCAATGCCCATCCTCAGTTGAACCACCACACAATATGCTAGGCTGACTTCATCTGGACTGGAAAATGACAAGAACTCGGTCTGTGACATCTGATTAATAATCCAGAAGTATGCCATGGAGAACATGATTTTTTTTTTATTAGGATCTTTTGAAGAAGAAGAAATGATAAGGATTCCTTAAGAGAGTATGAAAGTGAGCAGAACCAGGGTTACGAGGAACATTAACCAATACTGACATTATTCATTACCTTGAACAGTATAATCAGCTCACTTTCCCAGCTCTGAGGAATATATATGTATATTTATATTTTTAAAAGCCTACCCATAATAGCCACAGTGTATTTATTTAATGTTTAATTATATTCAAACCCACCACCTTAGGTGTATTGAAACCATTAGTCTTCTTAAAGAAAAGGAAAAGGACTTTAGGAGCTTTTCGCTTAGATAGAAAATCATCTATATTAATCCTTACAGGGTTCTGAAGTGTTAGAGGTAAGAAAGTTGTTGTATCCACTCCAGAAAATACAGTTACTTGCTAGAATATTCATTAAGAGCTTTACTAGATGAGTTGGACAAATTGTAAATTCCAGAGAGCTGGACGTTGCAGGGAAAAATAGTTATATTTTAAAGCAATGTCAGAATCCCAGAACAATATTCTCAATGTAGACAATGGGTTGAATTCCAAAGTTCATTTCTTAGCAAGTCTATGAAATTATAACAAGGTTATTTGTAAATTATAAAAGCATACGCAATGAAAATTTGTGAAGGAAGTCACAATGGAATTGCAATGTCATATAAGTACTCTGAAAATTACTAGGATACTTCTGTGATTATTTACAGGTGCCCACAGTGGGCACAAAAGCATTGCTGGAAATGTCAGGCAGAAAGTTAAGTTTTAACTTCATATATGTGCTGTATGGGCTACAGACACCCTATATAGATTATTTACTCAGTAAACTGTACTGATAATGATCTGTATTAAATGTTTCGAGGAAGATTATTGAAGAGACTCAAAAAGAAATAGCTAGGTATTTTTTTAAAAAACCTTTTAAATTACTGATTCTGAAACCTCAATTAGTAAGCAGCTGAGATACTGCTTAGAATGCAGATTCCATGCTGTAATTGCAGAGATTCAGACTCAGAAGGTCAGAAATTGGAAGGTCTGTATTTTTGACAAATACGTAGTAAGAGGCAGTAAAAATTTGTCCATAACTGTTAATGCTTTTTGCTTGTTGTCCCAGTATAATTTTTAAGGACACCCACTTCCACTCTCAGTGTACTAGTTGTGATGATCAATTATAGCCAACTGAAGTTTAGAGTACCTAGAATTCCCTCAAGTCACCCAAGTTATAAAAAATGATGCTTCTAGAATTTTGAGGGCACACCCACCCTCAGAATCACTGGTACTTTTGCTGTGTGGTGCTCATGGAGCCATCTCTTAAAAGCTCACAGAAAACTCAAGCATTATAGAAACCACTCTGAAAGTAATGTCCTTTGGAATTTTAGTGTTGGAGAATTCTCAGAGTCCTGGGGCCTTTTCCCATCAAGTTCTTAATTTTCGTATTCTGGTATTACAGTCATCTTAGGAGTTCACTGCAAGCAAAAGAGAAAGCAAGAATAAGAGAGCCATTGCAGAAAGCAGAATATACTGGGATGGTGATGAGAAGTAGGCAGGGCACTCCCGGAGCAGGAGGAGGAGAGTGTACCATGGCCCACTTTGAGGCGCAGGATAATGGGGAGAAGAATTGGAATTACCGTACTTCTGGGATGGGAGTTATTGGGGGGAAAAGTTATTCAAAATGAGGTTTAGTCATAGAAGAAACTGTTAACTGTTTTTTTTTTTTTGGTTAGGCAAGAGAACCCATATGAAAATATTGTTGTAAAATGATAAAGACTTATGGACCATTAGGGACTCAATAAAAATAGAACCAAGAGAAGAGGTAGCAAAACAAGGCCAAACAAACCCGCACCTCTCAACAAAGAGAGGAAGTTTAGCAGGTGAGGCAAGCTGTGGCTGCATCCTGGCAGGAGGAGGAGGACGAGGACCACAGCCTGGAAAGGGTGACTCTGCTGGGGGTGGATGGGGTGGCACCGTTCTAAATCCATTTCTGAGATTAAATGAACTTGCTAGGAAATACTTTTGTCTTCTAATTGATGCTGCCTTTATTCTAAAAGATGAGGCAGCTTCAATCCTTACACTGCCAAGATCCTATCAGTCTTGTCACTACTACCAAACAGCAAAGCAGGAATGTTTTCCTTTAATATTTTATTCATCTTCAGTGATAAATTAAGAAGTTCAAGTCCTGCCAATCTACCATTTAGTTTAATATGCATGAAAAGGCTCAGCACCCGTAGCACAGTGGTTACGGCACCAGCCACATACACCAAGGCTGGTATGTTCGAACCTGGTCCTGGCCAGCTAAACAACAATGACAACTGCAACAAAAAATAGCCCGGCATTGTGGCAGGCGCCTATAGTCCCAGCTACTTGGGAAGCTGAGGCAAGAGAATCGCTTACACCCACGAGTTTGAGGTTGTTGTGAGCTGTGATATCATGGAAGTCTACTGAGGGCCTCTTGTCCTACAGCACTTTTTTAACCGTCTCCTTCTCCATTAACTATGATGTTTATTTTACAAAAAGTAAAATGAGCTATGTGGATATTTTGTTCTAGGCTGTCTCTTTTCCTCCTTGGTAAGCCTATCTATTTTATGATGCTGCACTATCATCTTAATCATACTTTATATTTTGACTAAAAATAATCTTTTAAAACAGTTTCTATCTAGTATGAATAAGTGATTTTACTTCATTTGGAGAAAAAAATTCTCACCAAACTTCATCTGCAAAATAGGCCAGTGTAGAGGTCTAAGTAATCAAGTGGAGACCCTTCATAAATGTGCGTTTTAGGTACTCTTTGTTTTGAAGAAGAATTTCACTTGAACGATGTAGTGTTCCAAAGCCATATCATTAAGAGAATAAAGGCTCACAGGTGGCTTTTCTGTTAATTATTTCTAATCTCCTTTCATGCTGTGACACAGACACTGATGGAGATATAGGCTTTTCTTTTCCTGAGTGATGAGCATATACATTGTACCATGACAAGTAATTCTCAAAATTGTAAAGTATGGGAATATTGCTGCAGTCTTCTTTTAAGACAGATCTAAATTGCTTTCTCCTAATCTTTCCAGTGACATATCTTAAACGCTTAGCTTTCGGGTTAGTTCCACACTACCTAGTT
Organism: Galago senegalensis; assembly: GCA_963575145.1. Lineage (NCBI taxonomy): Eukaryota > Metazoa > Chordata > Mammalia > Primates > Galagidae > Galago > Galago senegalensis. The sequence continues at coordinate 11,926 of CAUYTI010074613.1, forward strand.
AGTGAAGGTTGAGTCTTCCTGCTGGAAGAAGAGGTCATCTACTTGATCACTTTGATCTGTGCAGAAGAAGGGTCATAGTCAGAAGTGATTTCAAATTCGCAGAGCCTCTAGTAGCTAAGCCATGATGTGAGTCCACATCTCTGAGCCATTTCAATCCTCAAAGTTCCCTGTCTTTCCATGCTATGATTTCATTGCTTCATTGAGGCAGTGTCATGGAATTTATCATTATTCAGGAGATACATGTGTATTTGCTCATATTGGAAAATAAAAATGCCACACAGCTCAGTCTGAACCAGTAATAGTTATGGTGTTTTCTTCCCAAAGCACAGGTGTTTTCTTCCCAAAGTGCCCTCACCAAGTATGTATATGAGTTCAACGTTTCTTTGATTAAAACATTTGTATTTTTTATGAATTAAAACCCAAGGGATGATAAATGTTGGCAAGGGTATGAGGAAAAGGGAACCTCAGTATGCTGTTGATGAAAATGTAGACTGATTCAGCCATTGTGGAAAGCAGTATGTAAATCCCTAAGCATTATAAATAGAGCGACCATATGACCGGCAGTCCCTCTTCTGATAGCTGCCCACAGGATATGAAATCAGCACCTCATAAAGAAATATGCACCCCCGTGTTACACCATTGTTCACAGTCCCCAAGATAAGAAAACCACCTAAAATGTCCATTGCCAAAAAAGTAGATTTAAAAAAATGTGGTGTGTATATATTTAAAAAATAATGTTTAGCCTTAAAAAAAGAAGGAGATTCTGCCATTGGCTCCAACACTGATGGACCTGGAGGATGTTATACCAAGTTAAATACACCAGACACAGAAAGAAAAATACTGCATGAGATTGCTTACGTGTGTGGAATATATAAAAAAAAGAGCTGAGATACACCAAGCTAGAGAATGACATAGTAGGTCCGACCAGTGAGGAAGGGAAAAACATGGGGATATGTAGGTCAAAGGATACAAAGGATATAAGATGAACAAATCCAGGACTCCAGTGTGCAACACGGGGACTAACGTTCATAAAGTTATATTGGGAATTTTCTAAATAAGATTTCAATTTTGATTTTATCTGCTCTTGTCCCACAAAAAAGTAGCTACATGAGATGAGAGATACGTTCTCTGCTTCACTACTGTCTATATGTTCCTATAACATCACGTTGTAAACCTCAAATATACACAATATAATGTATTTTTTAAAACAAAGAATTTGCATTTTGATCTTTATTTTCCCCTAGACATTTAAAAATATGTAAAAAAATATATTTTATCCACAGGCAGATTTTCTATATCCATTTAACTATGTCTCCATAGAACATTTATCAACAGAAGCTAAACATATGGACTTTCTAAAATTAAGAAAACTTTTTTGGAATTTGAAGAGACTTTTGAATAGGGCTGGATACAACAAGCCATAGTGAATTATTCAGAGACAGGAGATCAAAGGAATAGAGGAAACAATTTTGTGCTGTAGAAGCAAAGCTCCGTAATTGATATGTGATGATATTCAGGATAGTTTAATTTGGTGGCCTGGAAGAGAATCAAGTGAATTGAAGAAATTCATATAAATATTTCTCTCTTCTCTTTTAAAATGAAAGCTATCTGCTAATTTGAATATGCCACCTGTGCTTTACTCTAATGTTCAACAGTTTCTTTTTATAAATTGAGAAAATGCATCTAATTTCCCAAATATTCCCCATTCTCTAGAATTAAAACTGTGTGTATAATTTAATATCCTTATGGAATTGAATATCTAACATAGAAAAATTCTAACACAGACCTTATGAACATCCTTGAGATATTTTAAATCCTTTAGACATTTTCAAATTGAAACAATAACATTTCAGTGGGGAAATTTTCAAACAAAAGGTAAAGCTATAGAAACAGTCAGATCTTAAATCACTTGAAAGAAAAATGTAGGTGTAAGGGAAAACGTTACAGGGAGTAAGATTTAATGGTTGCAAGAGAAATAGACAAAAACTAATAGTGTTCTATGTAGAAAATAGCTTTAGGGTAGACAGAAGAGAAATGAGCTGTGGTGCTGCGTGGGGGCTTAAAAATAAAGGAAACAGAAACAGATCAGGGGAAGAGCAGGAATAAAAGAGAAAATTAAATCAGAGGATAGTATCTAAAGAGTCTAAAACTTTTCTTCTTGATTAATCTGATGGGAAATTAAACACTATGAGTAAAATTTTCCAAAATAATAATGATGATTGGCCACTATCAGCTTGTTTCCATGGATCAAGGCTAGGACTGGGGAGACTGTAGTGGCCGAGATGGGGAGACAGCCTGCACTGTGGCTCTGGTCCAGCTCTGGGGCCCTTGGAACCATGCTGAGAACCAGGCAGTTTAAGAGCATATTTTCCAGTCTGCCCAAACTCTTGGCCCCAATAGAAACCCAGAGTCTTGAAGCAACAGTGTCCTAGGCTAAGCCAAAGGGTCATCTTGTACCTATTTTGGATTTCTTACAATAAGGAGGTTCAAAGATTTAAGATCCCCTCACAGAAGACCTTCACTTCACTGGATAAAGTAAAATATGATCAAAGTCTCAAAGCTACAGATGCTGGAGTGGATGTGGAGAGAAGGGAACACTTTTACCCTGCTAGATGATTAGAACTAATACAACCTTTTTGGAAGGAATATGGAGAATCCTCAAAGAACTCAAACTAGACCTCCCATCTGATCCCGCAATCCCATTACTAGGTGTCTACCTAGAAGGAAAAAAAGTCATTTTATCATAAGGACATTTGCACTAGACTATTTATCACAGCTCAATTTATAATTTCCAAATAGTGGAGACAACCTAAATGCCCACCAATCCAGAAATGGATTAAGAAGCTGTGGTATATGTATACCATGGAATACTATTCAGCCACTAAAAAAGATGGAGACTACATCTTTTGTATTAACCTGGATAGAGGTGGAACACATTCTTCTTAGTAAAGTATCACAAGAATGGAGAAGCAAGAATGCAATGTATTCAATTCTTATATGAAGGCAGCAGATGAGCTAATACAAGGTGGGGTAGGGGAATGAGCAAGTGGGAACAGGGAGGAGGGAGGTAGATGGGAGTTACAACGTATGGCACACCTCTTGGGAGTGGGACACAATTACAAGAGGCACTTTACCTAACAACTGCAGTCAGTGTAACCTAATTCTTTTTTTCTTTTTAATCTCTCTTTTTTTTTTTTTTTTTGCATTTTTGGCCAGAGCTGGGCTTGAACCTGCCACCCCCGTTTTATGGGGCTGAAGCCCTACTCCTTGAGCCACACGTGCTGCCCTGTAACCTAATTCTTTGTACTCTCAATGAATCCCAAACAATAAAAAAAAAAGTAAAATGTAGTCATTGATGAGAACAATCCCAGGTTGTTTCTTACTGTTGAATGTGCCTGCAGTTCTTTAATGTAGAATCATGTCTTCAATAAGAAAATACATGAATCCCTTTGTCAAATACAACTTTATTGTTTTTTTTCTTACTTGAATTGTATGGTATAATACAAGCACCTTACTGCCACCAATTTGTGATACACCTTAATTGCAGAAATACTATTTATTTATTTATTTTTATTAAATCATAGCTGTGTACATTAATGCAGTCATGGGGTACAGTGTGCTGGTTTTATATACAATTTGAAATATTTTCACCAAACTAGTTAACATAGCAGAAATACCATTTAACCACAAAGCCAATCTGATTATTATTTATAATATTAAGTTTGAGAATTTGTTATGATTTTAGATCTCACACGTGACACTGCCAATCAAATGACTGAACTTGGAGCTGGAAAGGACCTTTAAGTGGATTTCTTTTATCCTTCTCATCTTACAGTTCAAGGAAGTAAAACCATCAAGCTTAAATCTGCTCAGTGTTACACAGTTAATGACACAGATAGAAACAGAACCGTCTGCCGTAGCATATAATGTTTATACTGAATATTCTAAGAATTACATTTTTATTACTGCTGCCTGTAAACCATTCCCTTACCTACCATTCTTCACCTGACTATTTAGTAATGTGTGGACAGTCACACATTTAAACCCTTTCATTTATGACTCCCAGAATGGAGAGGTTTGTGTGTTCGTGGGTCTGATAGATCACTGACCACTTTGTACTCATTCTGCCTCTCCTACTTCCTCCTCTTGCCTGGACCTCCTTCTCTTCTTACTCAAATGCCCTTGAACTCTAAATTTGGTTGTCTGGAATCTCTGGACGACTTCCTAAGCGAGGAGCTGAAAGAGGATAAAAATGAACATGAGTAACCATTTATATATAAAGTGGTGAGTGTGATTGTGACTTGATACTCACCCTGCGAGCAGCACTGGAGCAGGTGCGGTGTTTCACCGGCGTCGTCCCAGCTGACCCCCTCAAGAAGCCCTAGGCGGAAGAGACATGCAGTGTTAGGTACTTGTAAGGAGGAACAAGGAGCGAGGCCAGTGGGAGGAAGCTCACACACAGGGCCCGTGCCCGGGACTCCAGATGGGGCTATGGTGAGGTTCTGAACGGCTCTGCTAGCTGTGCTAAGGAGTTTAGAACTTTATCCCAATGAAAGGTTTAAAAAAGGAAAATGACTAGTCTAGATTTATGTTTGGAAAATTCCTTCTGGCTTTAATGTGAGAAATGGATGCATGCGATGGATATAATGTTTGTGATGCCCCCTCCACGAAATCCATATGGAAATTCTCATCCCCAGTGGCACGGTACTAGGAGCTGGGGCCTTGGAAGTAATTGGTCATTCAGGTGCCGCCCTCATAAGTGGGAGTAGAGCCCTTAGAAGAAGAGGCCACTGAGCTAGCTGCTTGCTCTTTCCATCGTATTAGGATATAACGAGATGCTGGCGATCTGCAACCCAGAAGAGATTCTGGTTCCCTAATCTCAGACTTCCAGCCTCCACAACTATGAGGAATAAATTTCTGTTGTGTCTAACCCAGCACTTGGTGACATTTTGTTATAGGTGCCCAAACTGACCAAGACAAGCGGAGGAGGGCTGAGTGGCACATTAAGACCAGTGTCTAGAACGCTGCCTGAAAAATAGGAGGTGACAGATAAGTAACTACTGAGTATGGATGGCAGCTGAGAGACCAGTTATGATGCTGTTGCAGAAGCTGGAGCAGGAGGACGTCCTCGGGCCACCATGTTAGCTGTCAAGTCTGCCCTAGGGGTTAGTGTCCCATGCAAGTCTCTGACCCTGACCCCTAGGGCACAGTCAGGATTGTGTCTGAATCCAGAGCAAAGACAGAGTTTTCAATTGTGTTTGTCTAGATAGCGCTTCACTTTTAGGGGTTCCCTTTCCTTAAAGATGGTGCACTCTTTCGTCACTGAAGTTGTGCTACTTCTGAGCTGGCAGTTTTGCTGATGGCCTCCTGCTCCATAGCTTCCTCGTTGGGCACTGCACCTTTCTGCTCACCTTCTTCACTGTGAGGTTCAAACACATGTGTTTTCTAATTGCTAACAACCGAGAGAGGAAGAGATCAGAAAAAACAGACACGCAGGAGTAAACAGGTGCATGCCTGGAGGGTTATTGCCGAGTATTTCTCTTAATTGATGGCATTATCATCCCAAATGTTGACAAGCCAAGCTTGGATAGGGTCCAATAATTATATCTACTGTCATTCAAAGTAGTTAATCATTTGGGGGAAAGTATGTGTTCTGGCAGCACGGGGCTCTATGCATATAGGAAAGTCAGAAAAACGTAATGGGTATGTTAATTTGTAACTGTATTATAATAAGCATGAATTAATTAGATCTATTAGCTAAGTATATAGATACTTCTACTAGGAAATAAAGCTTTCTACCTCCTTGTTAACCCAGAATCCTTCTCATTGAATTTCAGAGGTGTTTGTGATTTCCCAGCACTGACAGCCACTGTTTGCCTTTTTGCTGAAATTATTAGTTTGTAGCCTCAAGTAATGCAGAATACTCAGGTTTCATCATCATACTAATGTGGGTATAAATTCAAGCCGTGGGACGCTTCAGCTTGGTGACCTTGGTCAAGTTCTCACATTTTTCTGAGCCTGACATTCTCCTCTTATAAGTAATATTCACAATCTCAAGAAGTGCTTCAGGGAGCTTAATAGATTGTTTATGTCTTATAAAAACCTAACACAATTTCAGACAGTGAGGAGAAGTCATGGGGAAACAAGATTGGAGGACAAAGGCGTCTGATCTAGCGGTAATAAACTAGGGAGTGTGTTTGTGCAGACTCTTCTGTGTCCCTGTGTCTTCAGAACTAAGGATGTTCCTTTCCTCTGGGTACATGGAGGGCACTTCGGCATGAAGGTGTCATGGCCGTGTCGTGGGAAAAGGGGGAGGGAGATCTTCCTGCTTCAACTGTTTTGTCAAATGCCAGGCTGACGTATTTGGGGTGGAACTCCTTGAACCTCCTCAATGGAGTCCATGTACTTGAAGTTCAGAAGCTTGGCGTTATTCACATGGGTATAGCAACTTGGAACAGAGTAACTATGGCATGTGCAGATGGTACTTGGAGAGATTACTCATTCAGTACAAGCCAGGGAAGAAAGGAATGAAAAACTTGATAAAAGAGAATAATAAAGGTACTCTAGAAGAGCTAGGGAGGATACAGGGACTTGTTTCATTGCCGCATGGAAGGGAAACAGAATGACTTTTAGACTGCAAATATATTTAATGTATTAAATTACACAAGGAGGTGCTTTGGGGCTGGGTTACCAAGGCTCAACAGCGGGCTGAGTCCACCCTTGTGAGCTGAACCTCTTCAGTGCTAATTAGGAGAACTAGGGTGGGAGAGAGAGCTGCTCTCACATGTTGGAGGCACTGGCTTCCCACTGACGCATCTGCTGTGCCACTCAGCTCTCTCTCCCCCATCTTCAATGTGAAAATACAAATGTGAATGTTATCATAGTAAAAGCAGGTAAAAAAATAAGTGGCATGAAATAAGGAAATTCCCAGAGCTATGATATTAGTAGGATTAAGACCTTAAAGAGCTGAAGGGTAAATCTTGTTTTGTTTTGTTTTTTTTTACTAAGAAGCATACCCAGTAAGGCTAAGTTGATGGGAGGGTTTCTAGCCATTGGCTGCCCCGAGACAGCCATCTTTATCCCCAGGCCTCCAGCCTGGGACGTGGGCAGTCACATATTTACATGCCTGGGGTGGAGGGAAGAACTTTCGGAAGAATGCAAGCTAAGCAAGCCTCCTAGTTAAAGGACACACATAAATTCCAGATGAAAAAAGCAGGAGCTGGCTGGCTGCGACTCCCTCTCTTCCCCTCTCCTAGAGAAGGTTGAATTAGAAAAAGAAAAATATGGGAGAAATTTACAAGAATGACACATAAACCAGAATTAGCACCTATTAATTGGGGAAAAAAAAAAGGTAAAGGGGTTGAGGTTACTCGTTAGTCAAAAGATGCCAGAAGAAACAACTTAATAATACAGCTTTTTAGGGAAGAAAAAAAAATTGCAGTGAAAATGGAGATCTATTTTTTTTTTCCTACTGAGGCAAAATAAGGAGAAGTAATCAGAGTTGGTGCAGGATATATTTAGATTAGACATGAGGAAGGACTTCTCAGTTATAAGGGATGTCTGTTCTAATTATAAAGGGTGTATAGCTTGACTGCTTAAGATACAGCCTGGTTTCAAGGATATTTTGCCTTTTATTTTTAAAAGCTTAAATAACTATTGATTCTTTCCCCTCAGGTTAAAAGGCTTCATTTTTGCTCCTTTAAAAATAATTTTTAAAATGAGAAATGTATGTGTCTGTTCTAAGAACTTGACAATGTAGAAGCCACAGCAGACCTTTTCCTGTGTGATACATGCCCCACCAGTACACACAAACACACGGAATAAATTCTAAATACTGTCAAAAATCCTCCAACCATCAGGAAAATGACAAGTTCACTCATTAAGCTCCTGTTTTCACATCTACCCTTGTGTAATTATTTATGTAAGATCTTTACTTAACTCATAAAAATGAATCTGGCTTGAAATGCAAGATTCCTAAAATGCTTAGATGCTGCTCAGAATCATAACCAGCACCCAAATTCTCACCGAAACCAGAATTTATACAGAAATCTGAGAGCCCCACACGTGAAATTGCTACCTGAATGCCTCTTAAACCGTGGCCATTGGGCAGCTTTGGCTTTCATCCCTGATAGATCATCTTGGGGAATTGAGACATCACTATAGAGTTGGCCTTTTGGAGAAAATTCACATTTTAATGTTAAATTATTAAAACTAAGCTCTTTTATACAACTCTACAAGCTACAGTGACAGTACCGAGTCACTGCTGGTTTCTGTGGCAGCAATTTCTCAGTTGATGTCTTTTTCCCGCCACTTTATTATTTGTACAGGATTAGTAATGGGTCTTAATTCCTACTATGAAGCCAAAGCAATTGTGTTTTCACTTCTAGGATTACATGATCATAACCCAATAACTATCAAACGTCGTGCCTGCCTTGAAATAGTTAAGATGCCGTTGATATTAGCTGATGCTCTCTTAGACCTTTCTGGGGGGTGGAGCAGCAGAACATCTGAGTGAGCCAGAAAGGGATAAAAAATAGTGACCGTGCTGATAATAAAGAGAATCAGAATTACTATGAGATGCCCATGCACTGTCCCTTACAAACAGCTTTGCAGATACCACTGCTTCTAAGCACCACGAGAGAGGAAGGTCGTGTTTATTTTCAGCTGGACTGTCCCATCTGTGCATCTTAGCAGTAAACCACAAATCTGAAAGGGAAAACATTTTCCCCCTGGTCCCTTAACACTGAGGTAGAAGAGAATTCTTCTCCCACGTCTCTCACCCTTAAGTAAACCCAAAGAGTTTTCCCCTGTAACATGTTTCCTTCTGCAACATGTGATTTAACAAGTGCTTTTATTCACCAAAAAGATTGGTCTCAATAATTATATGAACAACAGCATATTAAGAAACAGATTGAAAGAATGTCCTAGCTTTATGTCATTGAAACTTAACCAATTGGAAGATAAATGTAACCTCTCTATCCCCTTGATGGCCTGATCTAGGGAGTAGAGCTTCTTAGTAGATAGCTGGGCAGCTTCAGGGCTCCCAGAGCGGCTGCAAAGGGAGAAATGAGCAGCAGGGTCATACTGGGCAGGAGCCCCCCACCTTGCCTCCACGAGGGTGCCTTTCCCAGGCATCTGAGAGTGAGAATTGCTACTCGGAGACAGACTGGGGAGCCTCCAGGGAGGTGGAGAAGACTGGTGATCCAGAGGAGGGGACAGGAGGGACTTCCCAGCATAGCTGAGTGAGAGTACAAGGAAAGAACTCACACAGGCGTGAGTTACTGGACCGTTTCTCTGATGTTGCCTATGAGGAACGGTGCCTCTGAGAAGTATCCTCAAGTCCAAAGTTTCAAGTTCTCCCACGACTTACAGGGCAATTTGAGAGGTGATAGGCTGGCCCTGTACTAAAGTCCTGCCCTGCAGAGATGCTTAACGCTCCTCCCACGGGAACGTTAATGTCCTTGGCCTTCCATACACCACGGACATATTCCCTGGCCATGGGGACGAGGCTTCAGTGTTCTTGTACCACCACAAGAATAAGCTCTTGGTCTGGGAAGAGAGGCTGGGGACCCAGGCACTGCACAGAGACCTGGTGCAGAAAGAAGGTGGGGTTGGGCGGGGCACTCCTCAAAACTGCCCTGTAGTCGGTCGTAATCTGGGGACACCACTGCTGCTGCCTGCCTCCCAGGGCTTGTGGTTAGAATTAAATTAGACTGAGGAAATCTTGAGAAGGCTTGAGGCTAGGGGAGAAAAATAAAGATACCAATACTTAATTTGCCCTCACTTTCCTTTTTCTATTATAAATTTGAAATATTTTAAAAAGAATGACTATCATAAGACAGACAGAAAAAGCTTTTTGTTAAACTGAAGGACCCGCAGAAAACTTAATCTGGTGCAGATTCTGGGAGATTCCAGAGCTCCATTTCCATACGATGTTTCGCCCTGGGAAGGAAGAATGTGCCTGGGAAGGCTGTTGCCTGATCTTCCTCCCCCCACCCCTCCACTTACTGTTAATATTATCAGTTACGCACCCTGGGCGAGCCAGGATTTCTCGGCGTTGGCACTGTGGACATGTGGGCAGGTGATGCTTGACTTGGCTGTGGGGCTGTCCTGTGCAAATATCTAGCAGCACCCCCCTGCCCCCCAGATGGAATAGCATCCCCACCCCTGAACTGTGACAACGAGAAGTGCCTCCAGATATTGTCAGTGTTCACCGGGAAGGTGTGTGGGGCTGGGGGAGAAAACTGTGTCCAGTTGAGAATCACTGATGTACCTTAGACTTTCCAAACCGGCTTTCTTATGTCACTTTGCCCCATGAAAAAGCATCCTCTGGGGAACTGCTCTGTCCCCACTTGAAGGTGCACATTAGTATATTACAGTCGCTCAGACCTCCAGCGTGACTTTGTTTAAGCTCATGCCAAACCTGCCTAAATGTGTGGCTTCCGTGTCTCGCTACTCACTAATCTCAATCAGTATTTTGTGGAACTCTCTGACCTTGAAACACCTTTGGACGGGCTTTGGCTGATAGGGCCTACCCAGTGCAATGGACCGTTCACGTTATTGTTGTAATGTTCCACGTGCTCAAAAGTCTCTGAATGTGAAGGGAACCGTTTTTATGAATGTGTCTCAAATGAGAGAGAGATATCTTTACATGAGGAGAGGCAAATTTTATTTCTGTCAGGACTTTGAGAATTCTGAGAGTCAGCAGTAGAATTAAAGAGAACTGACAGTAAGGTTGTTCATCAGAACTTCAAAGGGAGCTGAGTGCCGCTGCCCTACATTCCTTTCTTCTCCAGAAAATCAAGCCAAATGAAACAAATTAAAACAGCCAGAGGGAGGTAAAGGATAGTACCTGGCCTCGACGGCCACCACATATAACTTAGGGGTCTTATCTGCTAACGATGGACCCTTATCACACTGTAAGATGTTGGGCGAAAGGACAGCACTCAGGAAAACAAGCTCAAGTAAACAAGAGCCCCATGTTGAAAAGACAAGTTGTCTGAAGTCCAGGATTTTAGAGACCAGTGACTGAGTGCTCTCTTCCCTCCTCCGGCCACCTTCCTCTCCTCCCTCTCTCCCCTGTCTCCTCCTCCCCTTCCTCCTTGTCCTGCACATTTTCTTCTCTTCGTTTCTCTCCATACACAGACTTCTGCCTCCTGACGGCATCATTCTCCCAACCTCAGTTAGCACGTTTGTTCTGCCCAGGGTTGAGTTTGGCCTTCATTCTAGTCGGCATTTTCCCACATGGCTCTCGTGTCCATGACCGCCCAATGGACAAGGTGGCCCTGGATCAGGTCTGAAGCCAGGGGAAGAAAAGACAGGCACAAAATAACTGTAGGCCCACCTCAACTGTCCAGCCAGCAATTGGTAAGGGCAAGAAGTCATGGGTAAAACAGAAACTCCAAAACATTGCTATCACAGCCCACTGCTGTGTACACCTTCCTACAATATCACTGCATAAACCATAATAATGAGAATAACTAGCATTTATTGAGTGGTCGAGTGCTAATTACATGTGTCAGACACATTTCTAAATGGTTTTGGTCCTTCACTCATTTCATTCTCGAAACACACCCATGAGGTAGATACAATTATTTGTCCTGTTTTACAGATAAGGAAACAAGACAGGAGAAGCCCAGTTCCCAAAATCAAGCAACTGATGTATGACGAGGCCAGGACTCAAACCTGGGAATCCGGCTCAGAGCTTCAGAGCCTCCTCCCTGAAAAATAAAAGTCACAATAATCAGAATGTAAAAGTAAAACTCCACACAATTTAGATGCTGGATTTTAGCAGACTGTCCTGGATGGGCCTATATTTCAGAAAAAGCATCAGCCAATATTTAACCTGCCTGTGGATGTGGGTCCCTCTTAACAGTTTGTGTCTGAATCTCCTTGCCCACAATAAATGTATTCTCTGAGAGCTCACTAGTAATTTACTTGGTTTAGAGTTTTCCTGTTGCTTGGAGCCAAGAGGCTAAGCTTGGCAACTGCCCCCTGTCCCCGGGCTGTGTCCCCTGTGCTCAGGGATGTGTCTTGTGACACAGCACTGCCTTCACCCCCACTATATAAGAAAAGGGGTCCTGCCTCTCTCCTTACCTCCTGGCCACTTGTGTAAGGACAGTGAACCTGCCTTCTTTATCAGTGACTCAAAAGAATGGTTTGATCCCTTTAAGTATAACAGCACATTCTGCACCAGGGTGTTGGAATGCACACTGAGAGGATGTGTGGCCTGGGCAGATCACTTCTGTTCCCTGTAACTTGCCCTATCATTAACAGACTGGCCGCTAAAGCTACTTCCTGAGACTTCCACCACTTAGTCTCATTTCAGAATCAGTAAACATCTTTACAATTTCCATGACATTTATTACTGCGAAGAAAAATCCTAATGCTCTTTTCTTTCTATGTTCTACTTTTTTTTTTTTTGGCTCAGATTAATGTTAATGGTCCCAATTGCTCACCTAATTCCATTCTGTCTTTTAGAGATAATTTTCCTACTAAATCTTAGGCAGTCCTTTTTATATTTGTATTTAGTCTGATTTTTTAAGTATAGTGGTTTTGCTATGCACTAAAATTTGGACCGATCAACCACCTTTAACTAGGAAGTCAGGGGGCTCTGCTTGCTACGATAGTATTTATCTGGCTTCAACAGAAGTAATCTTAGGTTATATATTTGAGTGACATTAAAATGGAAACAAAATTTACCTGAAATGTTCTTCTTTATGCATTTTATTAAACTCAACAAATATTTATTGGAACACCTAAAACATGAGAAAACACAGTGACATCCCCCTAGTGGACTTAACAAGCCCTGACACAAAGGAAATTGTCATGTCATTGGGACAAGGGGATAGAGAGGAAGACACACTTGAACCAGTCTGAGAGTAAGCAGCCCCAGTTCCACGGCAAGACTGACTTCATAACATAGGGAATCACGTATTTTAGAAGTCCATATAACAGTGCTACTTGAGTTGAAAGGAAGTAGGAATAATATTTGATTAGAAATGTACAAGAAAGCCTGCATTTGGGGGACATGAATAGGATATGAACCAGAAATATCTGACACGGAGAATTTCTGGAGAGCCCAAGTGTGTAGAAAATGGCAAAGAGAGTAACAAACAAGTAGTAAATGATTATGTATTCAAAAAAAAATTGCACAGCTCTTGTTAAAGCTATATTGATAGTTACTTTCTATTTCGGTTGCTGATACAATGCTATCTTTTCTTTTTCTAATATTATTTTGTAATTCTTTTTTATATAGAAATATAATTGATTTTGTATAGTTATTTTGAAGTTAGCTACATTGCTGAATTCTTCTATTGTTTTTGGTATCTTGCAAGTAACTTGGTAACTTGGAAGTAATGAAACTTATACTTTTTTACAAACCATTGGGATTTTTAAGTTATCATAATTGTGCTAGCTAAGATCTTCAACTTTACTAGGAGTGGTGGTAATGAGTACACTTATCTCATAATTGGTTTGTAGATAATAATTTTGTTTCCTCATAAAATTGATATATTTGTCTCAATGTTATCTTCAATGATTATGTCAATGTTTTGCCTATAGTTGATGTTCTGTAAATATTCATAAAGGAGCCTGAAATAAAAAAGAAAGAAAGAAAGAAAGAAAATGGCAAAGAGTGAGACAGTGGGTCCAGGAATACCAGAGCTTGAATCCTGGCTTTGTTACTCACTGACTATATGACCTCACTTGCATAAGAGAATCTCTCTAAGTTTCAATTTTCTCCTCAGTAAAATGGGGGAAATAAGAATCTGCTTCACTGGGTGGTTGGAAGAATTGTGTAAGTTAATCAAGTTAAGTTCTTAAATTCTCACAGTAAGTATGCAAAATCTGTTGGCTCGTCTTTTGTCCTACAGTCTTGAATTGAACATTTTGACAGAAAATATCCCCATGGACCAAATCAAAGCTGGGTACCAATAACTCATAACTCATTGCATCACTGAACCAAACCTAACTTGACTTTATGACCTAATTATAGTAACTTTGTCAGTTGGGATATAAACAGAAATTGTAGCGCATACTCAGTAAGCTTGAAACTCTTCATTCCCTTGAAAGATGTTCCTCCAAAAGAGTGGGACGGGGAGACAGAGGGTCAGAAAAATACGTATAGCTTATGAAACAGTGGCAATGATACTTCACTGTCACCTCACCCCAAAGATACCAGAGACACCAGCCCAGCTCTGTGTGAAGACTGACTCCACATTTGTGAGCATATCTTAGGAATAAACTTGGTAAGGAATCTAAGCATGTAGCAAGCTCTCAGTCAATTCTAGTGGACTTAACTTTTCTGTCTGTGCTTTAGTTACCTATTATTTAATACTCTACTTACTCTAGTCCTTATTCTTTTATTCAATTTTATTTTTTAATTAACAGATAAAATTATATGTATTTATAGTGTACAACATATATATATGTATCAATATATTTATACACTAAAATGACTAAATCAAGATACTTAATGTACTTACATAGGCAGTCTCCAAGTTACAAACATCTGACAGGGGCAGGATACAAGAGGGACTTTACCTCTTTACCAAATGCAATCAGTGTGACCTTGTTCTCAGTACCCTCAATGAATCCCAAACAATAACAAGAAAATAAAGTCTGACTGATGTACAACTTGCACTTGTAAATGGAAGCTGTTATGGGTCAGCTGACATACAAAGTCCACTTAGGAACGAGTTGTAAGATTGGTTCTGTAGGTTTGTCCTTGCATGGGCTTTGTATGTAAGTTAGAACTGGGACATTTACCTGGTACCTGCTATAGCCTCCATTCATAAGTCTCAGTTGTACATCACTCATCTGTTTCTAACTGAGGGACTTACTGTAATAGCCTGTGTTTGTAAGTGTGAGCTATATGTAAATGGAGTGTTTGTAACTTGGGAACTGCCTGTATACAACACATTGTTATTAACCATAGCCTCTAGGGTATGCAGTGTTCCTCCCGAACTTACGCCACCTGTTTCTCATTTTCAATCCTCTGACTACCAGCTCCCCAACCACCCTCCCACAGGTCCCTGGTCACCGTAATTCTACCGTCTACTTCCGTGTAGTCACCATTTTTAGATTCCTTATAACAGTGAGACCCTGCGGTATTCATCTTTCTGTGCATGGCCTGTTTCACAGAGCATAATGTTCCCCGGGTTCATCCATTTCGTCACAAATGACGGGAGTTCTTTCTTCTTTTTCAAGGCTGAATAGTATTACATTATTTCAGTCCACTGTATTTTCTTTATCTGTTCATCCATTCATGGAAACTTGGCCATTGTAAATAATAATGCAGTGAACATGGGAGTGTAGATATTGCTTCAACGCACTGATCTCATTTCTTTTAAATATGTACTCAGAAGTGGAATTTCTGGGTCATCTGGTAGTGCTAGTTTTAAATTTTTGAGGAAGCTCCATATTGTTCTCCATCATGGCTGTACTAATTTACATTTCCACCAATGGTGTACAGGGCTTCCTTTTCTGAACATCCTTACACACTCCTGGTGTCCCTCGTTTCTTTGGTAACAGCTCTCCTAACAGGTCTGAGGTGATAACTCAGTGTGTTTCTAATTTACATTTCCATGACCATTAGTCATGTTGAGCGTTTCTTCACTCACCTCTTAGCCATTTCTATGTCTTGTTTTAAGAAATGTTTTTTCAGATCTTTTGCCCATTTTTTAAATTGGGTTGTTTTCTTGCTAAGGAGTTATTTGAGTTGTACAATCTTTAAATGAAAGAGAATTGTAAACATGGTCTTGTCTTTGGGGGTGATAATCAACACAATCGCTTCTCTTTCAGGTCAAGATGAACTTAGAAAAAGGCATTCAATGAAAACATTTGCTAAATATACTACTTGACGGGTAACATACATAACCTTCAGCTGGGGAGGGTTTTATATTTTGCTCCACTTTCGTAACTTTTTCTAAAGAATTTTTAATGTGAAAACAAGTTTTTCTTCATTTTCCTAACAACTTCCAATGTAGCCGAGGTGGAAACTCATGAAAGATTTTTTTAGATCCTTAAGCCCGAAGAGCAGATTTCAAAATAACGCATCCAGCTAATCACAGGAATCTATAATAGGAAGCAGAAATGGCAATATTTTCTGAGCAGAAATTAATATTGGAACTGTCAAGTCAGTGATTTTATATAAAAGTCAAAACTGGGGTCACCAAAATCATGCTTCAGGGTTTTCTCCTGATGTTGACGATTGAGGGTAAAAGTGGGTCCCCGTCTCCATCCTGTCTTTCCAGACCCCACAGCCTGATTGTTGCTGACAGCACCTCTCCGTCTGGGCTGAGCTCAGTGTGTTGTTCTGAAATCTGCTTCTCATGCTCAGAGCCTCCCCTCGGGGGGCACAGCCCCGTCTGTCCTTCCAGAGCCGCACGGGACCCTTCTCTTCCGACCTCCCTCATAGGCTGAGCAACTGTTATCTCAGTTTGTCCCCAACCAGAGGACTTCCTGAGTTATAGAATTTGTAGGACAGAACCCAGGGCGGTTGGTCACAAAGGTGAGGAGTGGTGAGGGGACAGTTGGTGAAGGGGCCCTAGCTGCCGTCATCTTTGTCCTTTTTTGCTTACTGTATTGCACACACCTGTGTTTACCATCTAAGCAAAATTTTAATTATTTATGTTCCCTAAAGAATTACTCACAGGAAAAAAACAAAAGAGGGCTCTTACACTTTTCAATTGGTTCTCAAAATTTATGCTTTGGGCGCATGAATCTCTGAATCTGTTCTGTCAACCAATTTCTAAAACTTTTTCTAAGATTTATAAACTGTGAACATGTTTATTTTCATTTGATAACACACTGCAGAAATGCACGGGCCCGCCATTGCAAATTATCTTGTAGTAAAATGTTAGCACCTCATAATAAAGGAAATAGTTGAATTAATTTGTCAGAAAGGTGCATAAATAAGTGTCCCCCACATTCTGGATAAGGGTGCTCTCCTGTCGCTTCTTGTAAACAGGTGAGAAGTGAACAGTGAGTGGTGTGACATCGATGTATGTGTAGCCTTGGAAATCTAAACACCTCCCCCAATGGAGTTCTTCGATTCAAATCCACTGATTTAGTAAAACTGTTTATAAAAATCAGTCAAACAGCTGTCCAGCATCTGAATGACTTAATTAAATGCTTTATACCTCAACCAGTTGCTTTTGTATCTTGTAATTATGCCTCTAAGAGGCCAACATCATCAGAATCGATCTGCAGGTAATCACTCATTTGTACATCCAGCCATTTCTTAATTGAGCACCCACTATGTGCCCATTGCTGTTCTAGGCGTGTGCTAAGCAAAAGTGTCAGCGTCTGGCCTCATGGATTTTATAATACACTGAGGATATATAACCAAAAAACAAATAATCCTACAAATATATGATTAGAACTCATGATAAGGGTTTTGAAGGAAAATAGACTCAAAAGCAAGGGAAGAAGGCAGCTTTGTTGAAATCTGAAGGTCAGACAGTGACAGTCGTTGACTGCAGAGACCTTTGTGAGCTAAGGCAATGGCTCTGTATTTTGTATGAAATGGAATGAGATGCCATTTAAGGGCTTTTACACTTTGTTGCTTAGATGTGTGGTCTAGTTGTTGTTGTATAAAGATTACTCTGTCAAGCTGGACGAAAACAGACATAGGAATGCAAGAAGAATAGCAGGGAGCCAGAGGAGGCTGCCCTCAGCAGCGTGGGTGCTCCAGGAATAGTCCTCCAGGGTTGAGAGGCGGGGGTTGAGCACAGAGCGAGGGTCTGCTGGTTTCACTCCTGCACCCTCAGGCATCCACCCTCATTCATCTCAGGGACTGCCAGAAAGATGATAAACTTCTGTGCACCACAGAATTTTATTGGTTTGGGACCCAGAACTGGCTACAAAAGATTAATTAATATTACTGCGGCAAAAAATTATCAGCTCATGAAAAGCTCCACTGTATGATTTAATAAAAACTAACAGGACTACGTTGTTTATGGAAAACAGCTGTTCACAGTGTCTGCTAAGACGTCGTTTCTTCCCGTTCTCTCCTCTCTCCCTGGCATTTTATTATGGTTTCAAGAAGATGGCGTATTTTTTAACTATAATCATTATTTCTGATCCACATAGTCATGCGAACAGTGGTATCTAATGACTCCGTAAGCCTCAAATTCTATTAAAATACACTAAGCCGTATCTAAGGGGCTACCAACAATCCAACTGTCTCTTAGAGTGTTCAGTTTAATTCTTTGTCTTGTTTTGTTTTTTAATTAAATGATAGCTGTGTACATTAATCATGGGTTACAGTGTGGTGTTTTCATATACAATCTGAAATATTTTCATCAAACTGGTTAACATAGCCCTTATGTCATTTTCTTAGTTATTGTGCTGACATTTATATTCTACTCTTAGAAAGATTCACTTGTACCCTTGAAAGATCAGTTTAATTCTTTGAAGGAAAAAAGATGCTAACTGTGAAAGTTTGAACTCCTTTTCATATAACTTTTTTTTTTAAGGCAGTCTTACTTTATCACCCTCAGTAGAGTGCTGTGGTGTCACAGCTCACAGCAACCTCCAACTCTTGGGCCCAGGTGATTCTCTTGCCTCGGCCTCCTGAGTAGCTGGGACTACAGGTGCCCACCACAACACCCAGCTATTTTTTTGTTGCAGTTTGGCCAGGGCCGGGTTTGAACCCACCACCCTGGTATATGGAGCCAGCGCCCTACCAGCTGAGCCACAGGCACCGCCCTCATATAACATTTTTAAGTGAAAGATAAGAAGAATTGTATTTTTATTAAAAACATGTAGGGACAAATGATCTGCTCCAACAGTTTCTCATTACCCTGGTGGCTTCTTTGTCTTTTAAGTTCAACAAATCGCTCTTACTCCTTGATTGATGTCTCTGTAACAGAGTCAAGTCTCAGAGGCTTCATTTAAAAAATAAAAATCAAAGCCTCACAAAACAGTAACAAGAGGAATGAAGTTTTACATAACCAACTTTGGTCCCCCAGGGAGGAAATTTACAGTTGTTTCAGTAATACTTAGTGGTTCTTTATTAGCCATGTGAAAATGCTAAAACTTTTACAACCAGAATTCTGCAGTTTTAATTTGTAGCAAATATTCTTGGACTGAGGCCCACTGAGCTTCTCAAATATTTCAACCATGACAAGCTTAAAATTTTTTTTTTAGAAAATATGACTTGTTCATATCTCACTTTGGAAAACTGTTTGATTTGTTTATACTACAAATCAGAGAAGCCAGTCATCTCTTATTTTATGAGTTGTTTTTGTCATATGTTCTCCTATGAATTCGGAGAATCCTAAAGATTTTTATGAAGTTAGAATCATTTCAATCTAGAGAAATGACCAGTTTGCAGATTAGTTTAAAAAAAAAAAAAGAGAGAGAGAGAGAGAAATGAAAAATTGAGGTAGAAAAATAGGAAAATCTGGTTGATTTTCTACTGTTGGAAAAGAAAATATTTTAAGATCACGATAAAAATAGTATGTATGAAGGCCAACTTAACTACACTCTCTATTTTTCTTTATCTTACATATTTTATGGCTTCCATTAATTGAGTTTTCTAAGATTGGAATGTATCAATTTATGCTCTTTTAACTAAACATTGACATTAATTTTCAATCATTTTCACGTGGCTGAAAGTGTTCTTTTGCGCTTATTCTTACCAATGATAATTCTGGACCCACAGATCTTTAGACATTATTCCTGATCACAGCATATATTCAACAAACATTGGTTCCCATTCCTGTACCTAAGGCTTTCTAAGTATTAAAGTAAGAGAAAAAAATTAGGACCCTTGAAAAACTTAGTATGAAGAAAAAATATATGACAAAGAAGAAAAGGAAATAAATTAAATTTTAAAAGCATATATACTGCTTCAGAACACTTTAATCAACAAAGGCATTATCTCTATTAAAAGCAGACAGAGGGCGCCTGTAGCTCAACCGGCTAAGGTGCCAGCCACATACACCTAAGGTGGCGGGTTCAAATCCAGCCTGGACCCTCCAAACAACAATGATGGCTGCAACCAAAAAATAGCCAGGCGTTGTGGCAGGCGCCTGTGGTCCCAGCTACTTGGGAGGCTGAGGCAGGAGACTCACTTGAGCCCAGGAGTTGGAGGTTGCTGTGAGCTATGATGCTATGGCACTCTA
>CAUYTI010074614.1:0-24647 GCA_963575145.1 Galago senegalensis
TGGGTGGTGGGAGGGTAACTGGAAAGATCACCTATATCTCTGTCTAACAAGGGTACAAGTGAACCTTTTTAGAACTAGGATGTTAAGGTTTTGACACAATGACTATGCAAATAACATGAAATTTATGTGAACCAGCTTGATGAAACTATGTCAAAATGTGTGTGAAGACACTACACTGTACCCCATGTTTGCATTAATGTACACAGCTATCATTTAATAAAAAAAAATAAAATAAAATAAAAAAATTTTCCAACTGGCAAAAAGAAAAAAACAATAAACCAATGTTCTACATTAACACACTTTACTTATTTTTTTAATTGTTGAGGATTCATTGAGGGTACAAAGATCCAGGTTACACTAACTGCATTTGTCACACAAAGTCTCTCTTATAAATGTGTTCCTCCCCCTAGAGGTGTGCCAAACATACTTCAATAGAAAGTAGTAGATTCTATTATCTGGTAGAGTAATAATTTACATCATATTATAGGAAACTAAGATGGTATCATTTAAGTTCATTTAAAACATGAAAAACCCAGTTCATTTGTCAAGGGTGTAATCTTTATAACTACTAACCATGTGTCACTATTTTAATTCAAGTTCAAATTAAATAACATTCAAATTTCATCGCCGGTAATGCTAGCCGCATTTCAAGCACCCTGTAGTCACAGATAGTAGCGTTTTCATCATTACAGAAAGTTCTGTTTGGTAGTGCTGGTCTTCTACACGCTGGTGTGAGAAAAATGAATAATGCAAGCAGGACACTGGGCTAAGGATGGCATCTGGCCTCGTTACTTGAAAGAACCAGAAACAGAAACACCTCAAGGTCTCCCTGTATGGAAAAGGGCATCTGAACTATGGCTCCATAGTTTTTTTAATGACATATGTACACATATCATCAAGAAAATACATCTACCATATTTTACATTAAAAGCAAATTGCAACATGGTATTATATATGGTATTATATTGTTTGTGTATGTTAAGAAGCAGCATGTAAGTTTAAAGATCAACATGTGTACATGTAGGATGAGAGCCTTAAAAAATCATGTACACACATGTTCACAGACCCAGAAAAAAACTGGAAGTATAATTGGCTTTGCAAAATGACCACCTCCTTAAGTTACTTTCTGTTCTCTCAAACTTACCAGGTAAGCCTCATAATCAGACTTAACGAGCCACCGGCAGGACTCACCATCTCTCACCAACAATCCCACCTCCCACTGTAAAGGCTCCTTGGTCCGGGAGAACCATTGATCTCAGACTCCCTCTCTTTCTCTCAACAGATGTCCTTCATAGTAAAATCCCTTTCCACCTGGGCGATCCTCGTCTCCATAATCAGCACTTTGCACAGCAAGTAACGGGACCTGGGCTGGACCCTTTGGGGGGGTTTGATCACAAACAGATTAAACAATTTCTCCTTGATTTTTTTTTCCTATCTGGTCTTGCCTGACAAATCACTGGCTCTGTGTTAATGTGGCTGATTCTGGGCCCAAAGACCACCAACCTCCTTCTCCCCTCATCTGAGAAATGAGTATGCTATCAGGACTGATGTCCCCAAGGCATTCTAAGAATTATCTTAGAGAGATGTGTGATGTAAGTGCACTGAGAGCTCACTCGCTGTAGGGAGTCATCAAGTCACAGTCCCCACTCACTCCTCCACCACCCCGTTATTTAGACACAGAGATCCCAGGCTCCCTGCTTCTCCCAGAAGCCCTGAGGTCCAGCGATGTGAAGGCTTCCTGATAGCCTCGTGAAGCCCACACTTTGTCTTCTAGGCTCTGTGGTCAGGTGGGGATATTATAGTTGTTACATTTTTTAAAAAGTTGTTTTTATAACTCTAAACTGCGTTTAACTTAAAAATCCCAGTTAGCCTCAGTGTGTTTATGATAAACTGTCTTGGAAGGCATTTGGAGGAAAAGGAAATATTTTGACTGTCAGAAGAAGCTCTAAATAACCAATGTCAGAGGCGTGCTCTGTGTGAGGCCACCTCACTTATCTTGGGGCTCCCAGACTACTTCCCTTCACTTTTGCAGCCCCCTTACAAGTGAGTGTAGCATGGGGATCTTGGAATGTAAGCGTGTGGTCAGCAACGAGGGTCTAATAAAATGTGTAGAAAAAATCTCCCTTAAGTAGAATTGAGTTCTGGCTTAAAATTAATTACAACATGAGTGTTATCTTGGAATCTGCACTCAGAGTAGGCTGTATAAAGAACAGGACAAGTTAGGGTGGGAGGAGCCCACTTCAGGACAATATTCTGCAGATAATTTGAGATTATCCAGAACATTCTTCTCTACCAATCAGGTATGTGTTTTCAGGGAATTTGCACTGGTTTATTTGAACGTATTTTGTAATTCTAGATGGCTGTTTATAGTATTCAGTTTAATTGCCTACTTAGAATGATAAAATGTAGTTATTCAGCAAGGGCACTGAGAATTTAGTTTGTAGTAGAAATTGTCTGCCTTAATTCATTCTATCACTTCTCTGCCCACTTCCTACTGGCTGCTATGTGGCAGACATTCCTCTACAAGCTGGAAAATACACAACAGAATAATCCGTGTCCCTGGGTTGCTCTCAACCTAATTTTAATATGAACTATGTTCAGAGTTTTAAAGCATACATTATGTGTGAGGCACTACACTGCTTCATTTCTACACTCCTGTAAGGGTTGTATATATGTATATATACATAGCCCCATACTACAGATGAAAAAACTGAGCCATAAAGGGTTTGTTCCTGGCCACCATCACCCAGCTCGTGACTGTGACCTGCTGTTGGGCTGCCTTGACCATCAATACTACAACAGGAAGTGCAAGGTGAACACTGCCATCCACACTTCTAATGTCTTTCTCAGGAAACACAGATGAGAACAAGCATCGTGTTGTCAGCACTACTTTATGTCACGTTAGTGTGAATCCCGTGCATTCTCTCAGGTTTCTGTCACCTCCATGTTGCTTGCACTATTTAGTTCTAAATTTTTACCTGGAATTATATCACAAGAAGTGGCTCTTCCCCTTTCTTGTCCAGCCAGATAGGGAGTCTTGGTCACATCTACCTCCCAATTCCCTGGACTCGATTGTCCATCTGTACAGAGCATTTATATATTCCAGAATTTAGGGAAAGCTTTCAGTGACAATGGTGCAGTGGCAACAATGAAGCACTAAAGAGAAAAAAGGAAAAGAAGAAGAGAGAGCAAAGTAAAACAAAATGATCCTAATCCTGACCTGCATCAGATATAAATACAAAGGTACAAAGTGCCTTTTAAGCCAAGCCCAAAGTGGAGATATGCTACAGACAGAAGCACCAATCATTAGTTACATGTCAATAGAATTTGAGTTGTTCTGACTCAGTGAAGTATTACCACCTGAGGCTCAGTGCCTTGCCCAGAATCCAGAGCTAAGAAGAGCCAAAAACAGGACCTGAATCTGTATCTTAGTCCATCTATAAAGGAATACCCCAGTCTGGATAATTTATTTAAAAAAAAAAAAAGAGAGAGAGAGAGGTGTATTCAGCTCATGGTTCTGCAGACTGTACAAGCATCTGCTTGTGGTGAGGGTTTCAGGGAGCTTCCAATCAAGGCAGTAGGCAAAGGGGGAGCTAGTGTGCCACATAGCAAGAGAAGGAGCAAGAGAAGGGGTGGTGCCAGGTTCCTTTAAATGATCAGCTTTCACATGGACTCATTACCTTAGGATGGCACCATGACATCACAAGGGCTTGTGCCCCATGACCCAAATACCTCCCATTCAGCCCCACCCCCAACACTGGGGATGGAATTTTGAGGGGAGACTTGGAGGGGACAGGTATACAAACTATATCAGCCCACATCTCTTTACTCCCATCCCAGACATTACAGATCCTCCTCCCAACTAGGATACCCAGGCCGGAGTGTACCACAGGCATGATGAATAACAGCACAAATTCACTAAACACATGGAAACTGAAATAAAAATGTAATTACAATCACCAATAAAAACAAAACACTTAGATCTAACAAACTTGTGTAGGACTTGCATGTAACAAACACGTATAGGACAAAAATGTTGATGAAATAAATTGAAGAAAATGTAAATGGTGGAGACATATACCATGTTCATGGATTCAAAGGCCATTCTCTCCAAATTGATTCGCAACCTTAATGCAATTTCTATCAAAATGAAAATAACAATGGAATAACACTACATACCCATTAGGATGGCTTCAATAAAAGAAATATGACATTAATAACAGGTATTGGTGATGATGTGGAGAAAAGGAAGCTCTGAAATGCTGCTGGTGGAAATACAAAATGGTGCAGCCACTTTTAAAAACATTTAGAGAGTTTCTTAAAATGTGAAACAGATTTCCTCTATCACCTAGCAATATTACTTTATACCCAAGACAAAAGAATACATGCGGGCCCCAAACTTGTATGCAAATGATCAGAGTAGCATTAGTTAGAATAGCTAAAAAGTGAAAGCAATCCAAATGTCCATTATCTACCTGGTGAATGCATAAACAAAGTGTGCTATACTCAGACAATAAAATATAATGGAATTCTATTTGGCAATAAAATAGAAATGAACTACAGATGCATGTTTCAACACGGATGAATCTCAGAAACATTCTCCTAGATCAGACACAAGGCTGTACATCATATAATTCCCTTTACAAGAAATGACAAGAAAAAGCAAATAGAATTCACGGAAAACAAGCACAAGGGATATTTTTCAGGTATCTAAATATTTGTGTTTGAATCGTGCTGATGGTTGCACAACAATATAAATTCACTAAAATCACCAAATTGCACACACTGAGATGGGTGAATTTTCTGGTATGTAAGTTATGTTTAAATAAAACCATCTTTAAAAATCAGCATATTACTATAGTTTTATGCCAAATGGTAGTAAGCTATCTTGAGGAAGAGATGCTTATGTAAACTTCAGAGGGGCTTGACTAGTCCACAGAGTGTCAAATTTGAAGTGCCGACTACGAGCCAGAACACAGGCCCCACAGGCCACAGCAGGGCTTTGGGGCTTAGTGCTTCAGGCCATGGGAGATAATCTATGATTTCTAGGCCGGGGATGGGTCATATCAGAGCACTGTTTTAGAAAACTGATTTGAGCATAAAGGATGGATTCAAAGAGAAATTTAGGAGCATGAATGGTTCAAAGTGAAAATTATTTTTCATGAAGTTATTGACAATGCATCTACCATGCTCTCACACACACACCTACTACTCTAACATTTTCTCTGGTGTCTGAAAGTTTCTTGGATTTGAATCCAAAGCACATGCAATTGAGCCTCCCACTTTAGTCATTACTAGCAGCATGGTCTTGGAAATGTTCTTTAATATTGCTGTAAAATAAATACAAGAGTTATGCACCTGTGAAGAGAATGTCAAATAAAAACTGGAAACTACGACATAGAGATGTCCCTCTTCCAGGCAGGTCCCCCCATATGTGCTCCTGCCCTGGCATGTCCCACCTCTTCTTCTCATCCTGGGTCCTTGGGACCTTGACCTCACCCACCAGTTACCCCTCTGCCACCCTGTCACTGGTCACTGCCCTGAATCATGTGCTTCCCCTCAAAATAGGAACAGTAACCAACCTTAAAAATAAAATTAATTAATTGCAAGTTTAAAAACCTCCAGTAACCTTAGTCATTGTCTAGTAACTTAAATTCATTTCCTTCACAAAAAAGCTCTCCATCAATTCTTACGACCTCCCTCCTTGCCCAGCTTTTACCCACTGCGCACCCCCTGTTTCTCCCCTTCACTGCTGAGCTGGTCCAGCTTTTACCCACTGCGCACCCCCTGTTTCTACCCTTCACTGCTGAGATGGTCCAGCTTTCTACTCACTGTGCACCCCCTGTTTCTCCCCTTCACTGCTGAGATGGTCCTCCCTAGGTAAACACGACCGCTGCCCTTTCTGGATCTGGTTTCTTTCATTTCTGAGCTACTCAAGATGGATGCTTTCAATTCTATTTATGTTTGTAACTTGGGGTTCTTTTGCTTTACCTGGAATCAAGAAAACCAGACTGACCCATTACTCCCTTGCTCTTAAAAAGTGCCTCCCCTAATTTTATCTTATTTTCCAGTCTCCTCTCACTGGAAATACATTTGAGGATGCTCCAGTGGTCCAACTCACTCCTCATCTATAACCCATGTGCCCTTCTTGGTCTGAGCTGTCTTCTTCTCTTCCTTCCACCCCAGGTACCCTAAAAATAGATACCAGGTCATGTTTAAGGTTCCCCCTGTCCAAGGTCTCCAAAGCAGAGATCAATATACCCTATTCCAGGTGGACCTTCAAGTCTCCTATGTTTTCCAACACAATGTTAAGTCCTAACACACTCAATCTCTCCACATTCCCCGCTACAGAGATAGTCATGATCTTTGCAACAAGTCCTGAGCTCCAGCTGTGAGCTGAATGTTATGACGGGACAAGAAACCCCAAGTGTAGATAAAACATTCCTTGTGCTCCCAAGTGCTTAACTCTACAATGGACCATTACCTGGAGACCCAGACAGGACCTGTACCTTCCCAAATAAGCCACCCACCATGCAGAGTCAACCCGGCACCCTCAGGTTTCTCAGATCCTCCTGTCCCTGTTTCCTTTCTACCATCGCCCTAGCTCAAGCATGTCTCGAGTCTAATCTAGACTATAATCAGAATGGTCCTCCCTCATAAAGCACATATCCTAAAACCCTTTGGCCTATTTAAAATTCTATAATTTCAGCATCTAGATCTTCTGCCAGGCTCAAGATAAACTCTAAGTCCTTGGCAGGATAGTCACCATTTGATGGTGCATTCCAGTGTCAAAGTCATCCTGCGGTCCATGAATACCAGGTGCCAGACCTGTCCTGAGCACACCTTGCTTCTTTGTTTCAGACCCCTGTGTCTTTCTGAGGCTCTGCCATCCTCATTCCCACCACTCCCTCCACTCCCTCCTCTTTTCTCATTTATCTAGTGTTTACTGTTTTTCAAAACTCCATCCAGGAGTCTGATTTGGAGGCCTCCCCAAAACCTGGGCAGTTGGTAATTTCCTTTTCGGTGTTCAAAACACACCTATTTTCTCTGAAACACCAGAACGATTTCCCAGGTCTGCCTTATATACCACAATCAGAGCTACAGCAGGAGAGAGACCCCGAGTCCCAGGCATGCAGGCACATAGGAAAAGTATGCTAAATGAGCAGACCAACCATTCATCTCAAAAGACTTCTTAAGGTCTAAATCTTGAAACGTATCATATGATTTTATGTCAATGATCTACGTGAGCAATCTTAAGAATGTATTTAAACTTAGTTACAACATGATTATTCGTTCTGCTTAAGGATAGGATTCTATTTTATCCTGGTGTCAAAGGTCCAGAAAATGTCCTTCCCCTTGTAAAAAGTTGGTAACAGAGCCAAGTGTCCTGGGGAGGGCTGAGGAATGACAGGAAAATCCCATCCAGCTGCTGCCTCTCTTGGTCCCCTCTTCGAGTGCCGCCAATGTTGTAAAACTAAATAAACACGGGGCAGTCAGACATTTGTCTAGTGAGGGCTGACCTTTCCTGAACTTCAGTGGCATGCCCTGCAGTCTTGCTTATATCCATCCTAATCTGTTTGGTCTGGAGCTGGAGCTAAATGGCTCCTGACTCCAGACGATTGTGATAACATGTGAACTGGGCTCTTACAGAGTTAACAGGACACTCTTGTGTGTCTGGTCTGCAGCCAGGCTCTGGGGCAGCAGCCTGGCAGGTCCATACAGCAAAGCTTTCTGACTTGACTTTGTACACCAAGCTCAAAGAACTCGGTGGTACAGTGCCTAAAACAAGCGTGTTCATATGCAAAATTCTGCACTAACAGGCTGAATTACATTGTGGTGAGAGATCTCTCTGTACCTCTGTCTCTGGTGTGCGCCTCCCCCAGAGAAGGGGTGAACTGACTCAGTCAGGTCAGAGCAGCTGGGAAGATGGTCATCTAGAAAAGTAGCACAGTCCCACTCAGTGCCACACAGTGCCTCACAGTGCATACAGTGCCATACAGTGCCAGACAGTGCATACAGTGCATCACAGTGCCACACAGTGCCTCACAGTGCCTCACAGTGCCTCACAGGGCATACAGTGCCACACAGTGCCAAACAGTGCATACAGTGCCTCACAGTGCATACAGTGCCATGCAGTGCCACACATTGCCACACAGTGCCATGCAGTGCCACACAGTACCTCACAGTGCATATAGTGCCAAACAGTGCATACAGTGCCTCACAGGGCATACAGTGCCACACAGTGCCACACAGTGCATACAGTGCCTCACAGGGCATACAGTGCCACACAGTGCCAAACAGTGCATACAGTGCCTCACAGGGCATACAGTGCCACACAGTGCCACACAGTGCATACAGTGCCTCACAGGGCATACAGTGCCACACAGTGCCACACAGTGCATACAGTGCCTCACAGGGCATACAGTGCCACACAGTGCCACACAGTGCCTCACAGTGCATACAGTGCCTCACAGGGCATACAGTGCCACACAGTGCCAAACAGTGCATACAGTGCCACACAGTGCCACACAGTACCACACAGTGCATACAGTGCCACACAGTGCCATGCAGTGCCACACAGTGCCTCACAGGGCATACAGTGCCACACAGTGCCAAACAGTGCATACAGTGCCTCACAGTGCCACACAGTGCCATACAGTGCCTCACAGTGCCACACAGTGCCACACAGTGCCATACAGAGCCACACAGTGCCTCACAGTGCATACAGTGCCACACAGTGCCACACAGTGCCATACAGAGCCACACAGTGCCATGCAGTGCCTCACAGGGCATACAGTGCCACACAGTGCCAAACAGTGCATACAGTGCCTCACAGTGCCACACAGTGCCACACAGTGCCTCACAGTGCCACACAGTGCCACACAGTGCCATACAGAGCCACACAGTGCCTCACAGTGCATACAGTGCCACACAGTGCCATGCAGTGCCACACAGTGCCAGACAATGCCATAATGTGCCACAAAGT
This sequence comes from Galago senegalensis, assembly GCA_963575145.1. Taxonomy (NCBI): domain Eukaryota; kingdom Metazoa; phylum Chordata; class Mammalia; order Primates; family Galagidae; genus Galago; species Galago senegalensis. The sequence goes on from CAUYTI010074614.1 coordinate 8,987, forward strand.
GCCATACAGTGCCACACAGTGCATGCAGTGCCGCACAGTGCCATGCAGTGCCACACAGTGCCAGACAGTACCACACAGTGCCAAACAGTGCCATGCAGTGCCTCACAGTGCCATACAGTGCCACACAGTGCCATGCAGTGTCACACAGTGCCACACAGTGCCATACAGTGCCTCACAGTGCATACAGTACCACACAGTGCCATACAGTGCCACACAGTGCCTCACAGTGCATACAGTGCCATGCAGTGCCACACAGTGGCACGCAGTGCCATGCAGTGCCACACAGTGTCACACAGTGCATACAGTGCCACACAGTGCCATAGAGTGCCATGCAGTGCCACACAGTGCCATTCAGTGCCATGTGGCGCCATGCAGTGCCTGAAGCCTACACACAGCAAGACAAATTCAACATGATGGGTTGTAACCAGCAGTTTGATAAGAAATTATATAAACACGACAGAAGACAGAAGAGAAGAAAACAAGGAGGAGCTGGATGTGGAAGGAAGCAAATGGAAAACAGAGCAAGCATCTCACAAGTAAGCGCCTCACACGTGTCAAGGGGAAGATGTCTTCCATGACAGTTTTATTTCAATTGTTGGGGGGACAATACCAGCACTGAGTTGTGGCATAAAATATATCTCTTTTAAAAATATACACTGTGGAAAAAAATATATACACTGTGTTTCATTGTAAAAACAAGTTTTAAAGTCACTGGTTCAGCATACACAAATTGTAGCATACACAGAATGTAGCGTACACAGATTGCAGCATACACAGATTGCCAGCTGAATTCTCTCTCTCTCTCTCTCTCTTTTCTTCCCTCCTTCCTCCTCCCTCCTCCCTTCTTCCCTTTCTTCTTTTCTTTCTTTCTGAGACAGTGTCTCACTCTGTTCCCTCGGCTAGAGTACAGTGGCTCTCCCATAGCTCACTACAAACTCAACCTTCTGGGCTCAAGCAATCCTCCTGCCTCAGCCTCTGAAGTAGCTGCCCTGACAATTTGAATACTCTTCTTAGGAAATACAGGATGCTGGGGCTGGGCGCCTGTGGCACAAGTGGCTAAGACGCCAGCCACATACACCGAAAGTGGCGGGTTCGAATCCCCAGCCCGGACCTGCCAAACAACAATGATGGCTGTAACCAAGAAATGGCCAGGCGTTGTGGTGGGCGCCTGTGGTCCCAGCTACTTGGGAGGCTGAGGCAGGAGACTCGCTTGAGCTCAGGAGTTGGAGGTTGCTGTGAGTGTGATGCCATGGCACTCTACCCAGGGGGATAGCTTGAGGCTCCATCTGAAAAAAAAAAAAAAAAAAGGAAATACAGGATGCTTAACCATTCTCTGAGGATTTCAAATCTAGAGAAGATGGATATAATGACAAACTGAAAATGCACAGCCACTATTATGGTTTGACAGTTTTTGCCATCTCCTAACTCGTGTTGAAACTTACTGCTAATGCAGAAGTGCTGGAAGGTGGGGCCACTGGCAAGAACAGAGGTCACGGGAGCTGTACATGTAATCTTCAGAAGTTAAAAAAAAATAAACAATTATCATCTTCTATATTAGAGTCTTCTGGGAAGCGTGTTGAGCCAGGCAAAAGTAAAAGATTTATGAAAGATTAAAAATTTTCATAGACTTTGGGCTATAGATGTCATTCCCTTCCTCAGGCTTACCTACATTGGGATTTCAGTTTCTTCTGGGGGCTTATTCAAAGTTGATTTTCTGAACTAATTTTCATATGCTCTTTCCATTTCCTTTGGCCCTTAGCTTTCTTTAACTAACATGGTTTTACTTTTCCAACCTGCTGGAATGTCCCCCCATCCTGAACATCGGCATTTATCAGGACTGCTGTTCATCATGCAAGATAATCTCACTTTTCAGTGTGTTTCCTCACAAGAGGTTTACACTCTGGTTGTTTGACTTGCAATCTAGTCTTGTACACAGCATGGTCTTTGTTTAACTGTGTAAAAACCGTAAATCTCTTACTCTTACATGGATCCCAATCTCCTTGGGGAGTGCTTGTACCTTCCCTGGTAGATTTCCATACAACTGCTCTCATGAACATGAAAAATGTCCCCCTCTGGGATAGAAGCATCCTGCTTTCAAACCCCACCAGCTCCTTGCCTGATGACTCATAAGTTAATGAACACAAAGTATTGAGCGTAGTGCTTGTGGAGTAGTCCGCGAGCAAAAGCTGTGGTTGTTTTAATTGATATTTTTGTTATAATTGCCTGCATTGTGTAGATAGCTGACGCTCAGTAAGTTTTCCAAGAATACTCATGCAGTAAGGGAGGGTGGGTCTGAACTCCAAAACTTTGATCCCAAATCCTTAAAGACCCTCTCAGAGCTCAGTGATTGCCACACCCTGCCTGTGAATTCTGTGCACCATCTGAGATGCCACTCAGGTTATGTAAAATGATTCTTTAACTCATTTACACAAATTGTGTTTATACATAGCATAAAGTCACAGTTACTTTTTACTAGACCTATTAAAATTAAAACCGTGTACAATGGAACCTGAAACCCTGGGCATGACTACGTAAGGATTTTTCCATCTCAGGGGAGAGGGTGGGATAAAGAGATTAGGGATTAACAAGGCATGTGGAGATTCCAGCACCTGCTTCTGCAAGACTGGCTGCATATTTTCATTGAACGTAAAGGCGGAACAATGGAAACTGCTGCTTAAACTTTTTTACATAGAAGTCTTGTGTGTTTGCCCTTTCAGACATAGGTGCCTCCATAGAAAGATTAGGGAAAAATCAATCTCTTCCTATTTCAAATAAGGCAAAAGAAATGAGTAATGAGATTTCCCCAGGGTCTCGCAATTTCCACTCCTGAGAAAAGGATCAAAACATGATGTTGAAATAGGCCCTTGAAGGTCCCTCAGGGAGCTCATCTGTCGACTGTGGGCAAGACCCTCTGTGTCTTCAAACAGTGCGGAAAGCAATGCCCATTCTCAGGGGATGGGCAAGGGTTCCACACTCTTCTGATAATCAGCCCCTCTCTTGAGTAGAACGCTTGTATTGATAGTGTAACACTTGGCTGCTGCCTCATGATAAATACAGGAGATGAGTCAGTTTGAATGTTTGTCTCCTCCACATTCACACACTGAGATTCTAATCCACATTGTGATGGTATTATAAGGATAGGTAGGGCAGGTGGTCAGGCCATGTGGGTGGAGCCCTCCATAATAGGATCAGTACACCATAAAGGGGAACCAGAGAGACCTCTTGCTGCTTCCACCATATGGGGACACAAGAAGTTGGGTCCATCGTATGAACTAGAAAGTGGACCCTCACCAGACACCAAAACATACCGGGGCCTTGATCCTGCACTTTCCATTCTCTATATCTGTAAAAAATTAAATTTCTGTTGTTTGTAAGCCATGCAGTCTGGAGTATTTTATAGCAGCCTGAATAGATGGAGATCGTGGATGCAAAGCAGTGAAAATAAAAACAGAGCCAGACAAGCCAAGCCTGAGAGACTCCCCAGCCATGTTCTCCTGAGACTCTCTCCAGCCAGGTTCTCCAACTGTCATTCTGTTGCCATCTAAAAGAATGAAGATCTGATCAGACCAGAATATGAAGTCACATGAAGACCCTACAACAGCCTTACAACTGTCAGTCAACAAAGCACTCAAATTTTAATGCCTATCCAATTAATCTTCTTGCCATCTAACAACCTAAAAGATTTGGATTAAAGAATAAAAAAAAATACAAATTTTCTTTGAAATGGCATACAGTACAAAAGAAGATGATTTGCCCAGTAGGCTGTAAGAATAAGATAAAGATATTCATAGAGAAAAAGCCAAGAAAAATAATACTTAATAATATAATATATTATTAGACTTTGTCTTCCCAGCCCTACTTAGAAACTAATGAACTCAGCAGCCATGGATAGAACTTTCAAGCAGCTTAAAGACCTAAAACTTAGAACCAAACCATGCAAAGGCTACAGAGCCCGGCTTCTTCCAGACTCATCACCAGATCCACATGTGGGCCAAGGCCAGTCTGGGAAGAGCTCTGTGAGAACCCAATGAGCCAGAGTCCTAGGAGCAGCCAGGTGAGATCAGCAGCCCCAGGCCAAAGAGGGAAAGCGAAGCCACACCCCCTCCCCAGCAGGAAAACACGGACCCTGCAGAAGGGAGGACGAGCTCCCCTCACTCGGGGGACCACACACCCATCCTCATTCACACAACCTTTCCCCAAGGGCCCCAGACAGGGGATCATCCCTCCCTTGCCACCCCCATCACTCCAACATTTATATCCACGTTAGAGTCCCCTCCTAGACCCCGACTGGATTGTTTTGGGAAGGTGTGACTCAGACACACTCCCCCGGCATCTCCGGATGCGGTGCAGCATCTGAACAGGGAGCTGCTGAGCACGTGGGCACAGGAGGAGAAGTGAGGAAGGCCTCGCAGGGCCCCCGCTGTGGAGTACAGGCTGCAGGTCCAGCCCTGCAACTCAGGAGGGATTCCCAGAGCTGCAGGTGGAGGAGGACGCCTCCTGCTGAGCCCTCATCAACTGGAGGGATGGACGGACTGCAGGGAGAAGGCAGGGCGGGAAGGCCAAGAAACTGGGACAGAGAGAGGGAAGGCCTGGGTCCCGAGCCCAGCACAGCGATACCCACTACCAAGCCAGTGAGTCCCGCCCTTCCCCAGGCCGGTGGGTCCGACCCCATTCCCCAGGTCGGCCCTGATGAGCCTGCTGAGCCCGTGCGGCCCATTCCCCCCAGGTCAGCCCCGCTGAGCCCGTGCAGCCCCTTCCCCAGATACAGGCCACGTGGAAAGTCAAGTAACAATCCAGCTCGTCTGTGGGGACACAGGTGACATTATCCTTTTGGCAAAAGAGAGCCATTGCTAGTTCTTCCAGCGGGAGAGAAGTTGAGTAAAGCTGGGCGTCAGAGGCGTCTAAGATGAGTTGGGAGTTTTGGCCCCCGGGTATATTTTAGGACTGGCCCGCTGCCCTTGGGGCCACCACCGCCCTCGGGGCCACCACCCCTTGCCCGGAGCCGGGGCACCGGCTGGACTCGGCGCGCAGACGCCGCCATCTAGTGGCGGGAAGACGCAAATCTCACACCTCTCCCTGAAGCATAGACGATGAGAATTTTTTAAAGAAATAGTTTTCTAATTAATCACTTTGAAGAATACATTTTTCCTTTTTCAACAAGAGATTGTAAATATTACATTTTGTTTATGAACTCTTTAACCTCCTAAACCCATACAAATAATAATGGAAACAGCACGTCAAAGATATAACCAGCCAGAAGTGAAGGAGTTACCCTGGTCCTTTCTCGAGTCCCTTTCTCCACAGAGAAACTCTCAGTTTGCTATTTCTTTAAGCGCAAGCCACTAGCATTTGTGAGAGGGAGCAGCGACACTGAAAATTGATCTGCCTTTCAGCATTTCCCTTCCTCTTGGTTCCTTACTAGGTGGGTGACCTGTGAATTCCCTGAGACTGATGCTCTTTGCTTAAAGCAGGAATAACGGCACTTGTTCATAGAACAGAGTGACGGGTAAAGAGGCCTCCAGTGTCACAAATGCTCAGGACGTGTCTTCCACGGCAGCCTATTTGATGACACTGAACGTGGGCCTGCGTTCACTTTCTTGACCTAAGAGCACACACCTGCTGTGTAGTTCACGTTCTGTGCCATACTGGAGACATTTCAAACACTTAGCAAATGTCGAAAATGGATTATCTGTAAGAAAAATACTCTGTTGTCTCCCATGAGCTCCAGCAGCTAGAGTGCAGTTCTAAGTCCCATTCTTGGCAGATACACTTGGGTGGCCATGCTCGTTGGAGGTGATAAATTATCTCAGGAATTCAAGACAGTTTTCACTCTGTGGAATGAGATGATCCTAGGGGTCATCCATCGGGTGCTGAGTGCTGTGATTTCAAACTGCTGATTGGCTGAGGTCCAGGACACTTTTCTCCAGCACTGCCCAGAGCTGCCCAACTTCCTGCATGGTTTGTCTTTGTTGCTAGGACCAATCTCCTCCTGATGGGTGTCCAGGTCACCTACAATCCCTGGGGGATTTCACAGGTGGATTTATTTCCTGTTCCTAATTTTTAGTTTCTCTTTCCCCTTTACATCCTGTGCAAACCGTCCTGTTGTCCTTCACTGAAGCAGCCGATGCAGTGAGACCACTGCCCCTTTGAGATGTGGCATCTCCCCGGCTCCATCCTCCTTCTTCCCTTTCCACCCCTTCTTTACTCCAGGACCCACTGACCACACCCACCTTCCTCCGTGGCCATGTCTGACACCTCACACTTGCAGTCAGCACTTTTCCTAGTTATCTGTGGCCCTCATGGCTTGTGTAACCCCACTGTCCTCCAGGAACAGAGAATGTGGCAGAGAGGTCATAGGAGCAGGACCTGGAACCCTAGTCCCCACACAACAGAGTCCTTGTCTGGACCCTGTTTCTCCCCTGCTGAGTGGAGACAGTTGCACAGAGGGATGGCTCAGATGAAGGACAACGTGCCTGACAGAGGAGAGAGAAGGAACCTGCAGTGTGGAACAGGTGAAAGAACTTTCCAAAACATAGGTCGGGCATCAGCTCACCTCCACCAATGAGTTTCATTGGAACAAGGGCTTAGATCTTCAGGACGTTTTCTCACCTGTGAAGTAGGTGCAACACACTTGCCTTAATGGGGCTGGGAGTGGTAACGGAACCTACACCTTCCAGTAAAGGCCCTGAGTTACGCCTGGGCTGACCCCGAACCTATTCACTCCTGTTATCACTCCCGACTCTTTCCATATCTGGGCTTCTCACCCCAGCAGTTATGCTCTACCATGATTTACGCTCTCCTTCCCTCCCTGCCTTTGTCTTTTGACATCACAAGCAATGTTGACTTATTCACTCAACAAACTTCCATGCAGCCCTTGGGGCTTGGTGCTGGGGCACAGAGTGCTGTGGCAGTAACTTCTGCACAGGCCCAGTGACAGGAGTGTAGCGGGCATTGAGAAGGGTATTGCCAAGCCTCTGTGGGGGATCCCCTGCATCTCCTGGCTGGAAGGCAGCCTTCACCCCACTCTGCCCCTTTGCTGCTGGTGAGAGAGACAGCAGCCCTCTGTCACTTCTAGGGCTTGCTGCTAATGTCTCTGGACAAACAGAGCTTTGCAAAAACTTGAAAGGCTCTTCTCACGGCCATTTAGATCCTAGAGCTGCAATTCAGGGCTGCAGCCCCACCTTCTCAGATGGCACTCTGAGCCCCTCTGAGCCCCTGCTGCCCCCGTATCCTGGAGGGAGCTGGCCAGAGCTCCTAATGTGTCACTGCTCCAAGGGGCAGCTGAAGCATGAGCACTGAGCCACCTGCTCCAGGTGACCCATTTGTAGACCCTCTACATGTCTGCACTCTGCCAGGAGCACACTGGTGAGCTTCCTTCAGGGCTCCCTGAACAAGCCTGTTTGTGAACACAGTGAGCAGAGTCCTCCATACCTCAGAGTGCTGGCTGGCTGCCCTGCATAGTGGCTCTGTGACCTCAGGCGGGGTTGGCAACAACTCCCCTACACGAGTGCACACACCCCCACACCTCAGGCTCCTGCAGGGTCACGCACTGCCCTGGAGTAGGCGGTTAGTGGGCCCTTAATTCCAGAAACACTGCCTGCCAGGAGCCGATTCTGCTCCATCAGCCTTCCGGGGATGAGCAGAGCTGCCTGCTGGACTCGTGACTCATTTGCACGGGAGGAGACGCTTCCTGGACGCCCTCTCTGAGCACTGTGGTAGTCAAACTTGCTCTCACTAGCCAGGCAGAAGCGTGTCCTCACTTCACCTACAGAGGAGGCCAGTCCACCGGCCTTCTGCCAGCCAAAAGTTGAGAGCAGGTCCTCCTGGAAAGACCATTTTCACCAAAGTCTCATCAGTTCCTAGGGCTAGTGTGGAAGAAAATAGTTGAACAAGAACAGGACAGTAGGTCAAATATTTGAGTGGACACTTGTTGGGGAATTCTAGGGTATTCTAACCTTTACAGGGAAGACGCTTAAGGCATCCTCAGAGGAGTATTGATAACTTGCTTTATTTACCAATCTTAGAACTATAAATTCATTGAATATCTGATAATGAATATTGATGGTGAATCGGATGCTGAGAGACTACGCATTTTTAATGGCAGGTGTTGAAATTTGCTCTTGAATAATTCCTGCTTGCAATTTCTCCCTCCTCTCTGCCTGGGAAACCCCTACAGCAAAAGAGTAAATGGCAATTTGGCAAAATTAACGGGTTGCTTCCTGTGAATCGACTAGTAAAGGTTCAAAGATCTTAACTTAGAAATTCCAGGGGCAGGACCAGAGCCTCTCTCTCTCGAGTGGTGTCTGCATCTGAAGCTTTCTGCCCCACCACAGTTCGGGGGCACTCGCAGTATCTTTAACTTGGGCTCATTTGGAATGTTGACATTCTCTCGCCCCAGGAAATCTATTTTCTGTTTTATTGCATACACATGACAGGAAGTTCCTTGGAAGGATAGATAGCTTAAAATGGAAACATCTGATAAAAACTGTCCCTTGATGATCACTTCTAAAACTGCTGACCTGAGAGAATGCAAAATGTGGGTGTCATTGAGAAACTCCTCAGTGGTGGGGACAGGAAGCCTCGTCTCAGGCCGACTGTCCAGAGCACGTAGGTGAGTGTGAGTGCATGTGATGCATGTGTGTTGGGTGAGTATATAGGCATGTATGTGAGTGTGCACAGGTGTGCAGATGTGTGTGAGCATCATGTAGTGTGTGTCTGTATGTTCTAAGCAAGCATGTGTGTCAGAGTGTGAGTGTATATGTGTAAATGTGTATGCCTCTGCATGGATATTGAAGATGCACGCATGTGAGTGAGCAAATGTCTGAGCATAAATCTGTACAAATGCGTGTCTGTGTGTGTGTGAGTAGCACACACACATTTGCACTTCTGGGTCACTCCCAGCAAATGACACAATCAGCGTCTTCCTATCATTTATCCGATGAATCCACTGAAGTAAAAACTAACATTTCTTGAGCACTTTTGTACAGAATATTTCACACATCCTCTACCAGTTAAATCTACAAAGGAAAGCATCACTCTCCGTGTCACTCTGAGAAATGACAAAGTATCAAACCCTGAAGGAAGTCTCTGAAACAGACCTCGCCATGTGTGGAAAATGACCGGGGACGGTTCCATTTTAAAGGTCTTAGCATTTCAGAGCTAAGCAAATTTTCAAAAGTTATTTATCCCTCGGGGCTTGAAAATGTCTTAAGTCGTGTATGAACATACACACAGTTTGCTAGCAGGGTCCAGGAGAGAGGCCTCGGGAGCCATGTCCTACTGTAAACAGTCTCAGCCTCCCCTCATCTCTGGACCCTGCTACCTGCAGTCCTTACTGGTAGCCAATTGGCCCCCAGTTTACAGAGAAAACTATGCTTCCTTTCGAAGCAGTCACAGATCTTCCCCTTGAATTCAAGAGACTCCAGAGGGAAACCATGAGGCCCCAGAAGCTTGAAGAGATCTGAGCCAGGGAGAATGGGTTTGGAAGGAACAACCGGAATGAGGGCCCCCGGGCCCTTCCCTTACTCACACTAGGGGCCCAGGCTCCCCATCCTCACTCACAGGCCCGCAGAGAAACTGCTAACTCCCCAGGGGGAGGAATTCAGTACCCAAAAGGCTGGAGTTCATATTGAGTAAATTGCCTCATCTAACGTCTGGAATGTGGATGGCATCTCATTTCTATACCCTCAAATTGAATACAGAGCTCGATAGGATGGTGGAAGTGCTGGATTGTGGTTGGAAAATCTAGACCTTAGGAATACCTCACCTTGTAGAAGCATGAGCACCTGGGAGACACAGTTGTTCTCTTTGCCTTTAAGATAAGAGTCAATCACACCTGAGGTGACTTAGGGCTATGATTAAATGCAGATGCCTGTGACCAATTTTAGGATGCACTATGACCGGAAGACAGACATTCTTCGAAAGATAATTAAGGCAGCTACGTGAAACTTCCACATTTCTGCACTTAGATCTTCCATCAGAGAAAAGAAAAAAATAAAAACCCAAGGTAACTAAACGACCAGGAAGAGCAGTTTGAGTGAGGTAAAAACAAGAGTTCTACAGAGAGGCCCTGTTGGAACCCTGTTCCTGCAGCCCCCACTTGTCCCCCGGGGCCCTGCTGGTAATGGGGTCACACTACCGAGCAAGAGGCAGGAAATGCCAGTGCTGAGCTTCCGGAGTGGGACAAAGGGAGTGGAGGCAGGGACACATCTCTGCTGGAATCTCCCTGCAATGTGAGAATGCCCGCTGGCACCTTGCGGTGCTGACTTCCCCCAGGAATTGTGTGTGTTCCACCTGGCCCTAATAAAAAAGAAAAGCAGATGCAGGGAGGCCCGGGGGGCAAGGTGTGGGGCGTGTGGCTGTTACATAGCTCGTCAGGGATATGGAACTGAACAGCTAAATAAAGACGCCAGTTGTTTCATGTCCCTCACCTCCATGTTGTGCCCACAAACACATCCCTCAAGAGGAACTCAAAAGGCAGGTTTCAAAGTCTGTCCGACTCCTGTGACAGGAAACACTTCAGCAGGTAATTTGTTCTAACCCTCTGCTGTGCACCAACACTGTTTCATTGTTTTCATCTTAGAATTCTTAGAAAGTTGACACACGTGCAAAAAAATAGACTGCATTAGATAGTGAGATGTGAGATACTTAGAGCTTCAAATTTTCATAGTCTGTTCCAGTTGGCCACCTTGTCCCAGCCAAGTACCACAGTCAGTGGAAACCATCTCAGAGCCCGAGGATACGACATGTTTAAGTGATTCCAGCTCCTCAAAATACGCAGGGAGGAAGTCATAGCAACTCAGAAACACATTTCTTTCTGCCATTGGTTCAGACAGTGTAGGGAGAGGATTATGATAGGTTTTTAAATTTGGATTTTGTTTTTACTGAAAGTGTCATGCATTTATCAGCCATCAAATGGACTTCTGAAGGAGGCTTTCTGCCTCTGACATCCATCACTTACCCTTTTACTGTGGCTATAAAGACCAAAGAACTTGACCACAGCGGACAGGACAAGAAGACAAAACAGCTGAGACCAGGCAGGGCAATGTGAGGCCTCCATCGACACACAAGTCGAGGACTGCTGAAGGTTCATGGGACTCAAGAACCTTTGAAATCCAGATGCCTGTCCCCCAGGGAGTTGGGCCAGCCCTCCGCTGGGCCGTGAGGATCCCCCACCTTCCTGCCTACTTCTTCTCCCATCAGAGCAGAGGCATCAAAGGTCAGCTCAGGGCTCCACATTCTCTCTTTTCCCCCTCAAGGTTGAGTCACTTCATCTCTTAATCTTCAACCTCATCAGCTGTGAAGTGGTAAGGGTGATAGGATTGTATGCACAAGATCAGTTTTTTAATTCACATTAAGTGGTCTGTACAATCCTGGACCAGGATCCCCAAGCTAACTGGTCTAAGGTGGGACAGGCTCTGGCAGATTCAGAAGCTCAGCAGATGCTGTCCAGGTACTACTGCTATGGGGGGATCACAGCCCCATGCAGCCCAACAACCTTCCACAATCCATGTTTCCCAAACACTTGCTTCTGGTACACATGCCATGCACAGGACTCTCCTCCCATAGACCCTCAGGATAGCACACTTCTCCTCCCATAGTCTTCCCCATAGACCCTCAGGTTAGAACACTTCTCCCACAGTCCTTCCCACAGACCCTCAGGTTAGCACACTTCTCCTCCCACTGTCCTTCCCATAGACCCTCAAGTTAGCATACTTCTCCTCCCATGGTCCTTCCCATAGGCCCTGAGGCTAGCACACTTCTCCTCCCATGGTCCTTCCCATAGGCCCTGAGGCTAGCACACTTCTCCTCCCACAGTCCTTCCCACAGACCCTCAGGTTAGCACACTTCTCCTCCCACAGTCCTTCCCACAGACCCTCAGGTTAGCACACTTCTCCTCCCACTGTCCTTCCCACAGACCCTCAGGTTGGCACACTTCTCCTCCCACAGTCCTTCCCATAGACCCTCAGGTTAGCACACTTCTCCTCCCATGGTCTTCCCCATAGACCCTCAGGTTAGCACACTTCTCCTCCCACTGTCCTTTCCTATAGGCCCTCAGGTTAGCACACTTCTCCTCCCACAGTCCTTCCCACAGACCCTCAGGTTAGCACACTTCTCCTCCCATGGTCTTCCCCATAGACCCTCAGGTTAGCACACTTCTCCTCCCATGGTCCTTCCCATAGACCCTCAGGTTAGCACACTTATCCTCCCATGGTCCTTCCCATATACCCTCAGGTTAACACACTTCTCCTCCCATGGTCTTCCCCATAGACCCTCAGGTTAGCACACTTCTCCTCCCATTGTCTTCCCCGTAGACCCTCAGGTTAGCACACTTCTCCTCCCACAGTCCTTCCCATAGGCTCTCAGGTTTGCACGCTTCTCCTCCCACAGTCCTCTGAGGCACCTTCTCTTCTGTCTCACTTAATGGCACTGTCACCCACAGACCGAGCCATGACTTAGAATCTGGTCTCTGCTCCTCTTGCTTCCTTCCACCTTCACTGAACTCCTCCCCAATCCCACCAGTGACACCTTCTTAGATTCTGCCCTGGAAAGCCTCACAGCCACCCTCACTCACTGATGCCTGTGGACGCCATTCCTGCTTCTAGACACTTCTCTTTACATCCTCTCTGTGTTGATCACCTGTGGGTCCTTCTAAAATACACACAAGAAATGTCATCCACCAGGTCAGAATCCCTGATGGCCCCTTGTCATCTGATAATAGGTCCTCCAGTTTGACTACACACTGGAATCACTTAGGGAATTTTTGAAAGAACTGAAGTCTCTGTCTCAGGGGGAGGGTCTGCTTGTGTCCATGCACCCGTGACCTGTAAACTGGGCTGGGGGTATAAACCAATCCTATATTATTCTTTTTTGTTTTGTGGTTTTTGACCAGGGCCAGATTTGAATCCACCACATCTGGTATATGGGGCCAGCACCCTACTCCTTTGAGCCACAGACGCCGCCCTAATGTGGGGTGTGCGCTCTAATGTGTAGGCCCTAACAGCAGAGCCTCTGGTCTGCAGCATTGCAGGGGCTCTCCAGCAGGCCTGCTACTCAGCCTTCTAGTTCAGACCTCCCACCAGGAAGTGGTCAGCATAGGAGGTTGAATATTTAACCTAACCTCCCACCTTAGAAAGAGTGCCACATATCTGATTGCTGAACATCACTGTGGTCACCTTCCAGGTACTCCCGCTGGGAAGCTGTGCACTGAGTCCACCCTTCACAGCATATTTTCTAGGATGAGCTAATGAACTTAATTTTCAGACCTAGCATGGTGACAGCCACAGTGGCCATTCCAGAAAAGAGTTCCAAAATTGTCTTGAAAGTTGGATGGATGAGGTGCTGCATTGGTGTGCAGCTTCCTGCGGGGAGGAGTTCAAAGGTGACAGAGTGATATTCAGCACTGAGGTCTGTTGCACTTTTTCTAGGATGAGTTTGCAAACTTCATTGTCCCACCTCATATTCTGTGTTTTTCAGCTTTCTGTCTTTGTCTATACCGTTTCCTACTCAGAGACATGACTATGGATACAGATGGAGATGTTGATATAGATAAACATATATATTGGGACATCATTTATAACAGCAAAAATCTACACATGATCTAAATGTCACCGAAAAGGACAAGTCAGCCTATTGTAAGGTCTGCAATTTATTGGCAGCTCTGTCCATCCTTTGAGATTCACCTCAGATGCAAATGCTCCAGGGTGGAGGCTCTGAAATGTTTGCAGCAGAATCAGAGGCTTTTACTCCCAAAATCAGAGGTTTTACTCCCAACTCTGCTGGGCCATATTTGTGCATTTCTTAAGATCTTGCCATGTTCTGCCAAAATAATTTATTTGGCTCTTCCCTGCATAGACCCACGAGAATTTTGGGAAAAGAACCGAGTCTTAGTCCGTCATGTGCCAGCATACATGCATTATCAGAGTGCATTTTATAAAACAGAAGCCCAGTAATTGCTTGTGGAATAAATAAACAAATTAAAGTGATCTATTTTTACATCTATAAAAATTGTAAAGGGCCAAAGTTTTCATTAATTAAAGAGTAAAGTAATTGTGTAAAGGCAGAGAAGGTCATCAGATGCAATGCCCACACTTTGAAACCCAGAAACCCAGGGTGCGAGAGGAGCAGTGACTCCCTGGATGTCAGTACCACCCTCTTAGCCTCTCCTGGCCCCTGCCTTCTGCCCAGCCTCTCCCACCCCGTTCTCAGGGACACAGGCCCCGCTCAGGACCTTAGATGTTAGCTCTTTTTACTGCATGGGAAGCTCTAAAGGAGAAAAGCCCCACCGCACTCCTCTTCAGAAAGAATTCACAGAAAAAGCGAAAAACTGAAGAATGTATACTGATGGCCCGTGAGGAAAGAGGTGAGGGCAATCTTGCTAAAGTCACAGGCAAATGTGACTCATGTAAAGTCACTCATTGCCCATGGTCCTGCTCCTCCCAGGCATGTGCCTTTTGTCCTAGAGAAGCAGCTGTGTTCAGGAAAGTTAAATATGGAAGAAAGAAAATACTTAAAAGGAGAAAAGTTTTCAGAGTACTGCTAAGTCCCAAAAGAGGGGATGACATGGCCCTGTTTGTAAAACAGCTATGTGAAGTGTAGCAAAGGACTGTCAAATACGACTGGGTCTCAGTACCCCAGGTCATGCTTAACAGAAGTTTTTTGATCAAAATTAAGGTGACCAGATTTTAACATTGGTAAAGCGGGACACCATTTACGGGGGGAGGGGGGGTGTTCTTAATTTAAAATTTGATCTATATGGAGCAACAAAAATTTTCACAGAATGCAAAAATAGTATTGTAATATATTTTTTTAATTTCAACATAAGTACAATTTACAAATATAATATATTAAAAATTATGTATAGTATTATTTTATTCTTTGGCATATTTCTCATTTGAGTGAATTTTTTTAGTAGATTGTTGTCGTTGTTTAAAAGGTCATGAAATTTTTCACAAGAATTTGTTAAATTGTATTTCACACATAAAATGGCTTTCAAAGTCTCAATACTTAATTGTGATTTTGCTGATGTCCACACTTTATTTACCATAGAAAAAATGCATTCAGTCATAGCACTAGTTCCTGGTAAGGACGGCGCATATCCCACAATTTTTAGTGCATTATTGTATGGAATATGGTTTGTTTCAAAATGATGAAATATTTGTAACCATTTTTTCTCTACTGTGATTTTTGCTGATGCCCAAGATTTAACCTTTTCCTTATCAATATATTTTTTTAATAATGATACCTCATAAGTTGTAAGTGTCACTTTTAAGGCCAGCACTAGAATTTTTGCTTCCACTATAAAATACAAATAATATGAGTACTGTCTGCTAAATTCATGAAATAAATAAATAAATAAATTACCTAAGTTATCTGAATAGCTGATTTGTTGACATCACTTGTTTAACTAACACTAGCAGGCAGTATGATGTGTATCCTCTGAGAGACAGTTATAAAATGCTTTCATGGTTGCCAATGCCAAAAAATGCCATTGTTCATTAAGTCCAAACAACGGTGGTCGAATTCTAACAACTGATCAACAATGCGAACTTTGATAAGCAGTTCTTGATAATCAGTTCTCAACAATTATTTGTTATTATTAAAGTTTAACATTATAAAATTAACAAAAATAATATAAAACTCATATTCTGGCGAAATAGCC
>CAUYTI010074615.1:0-42163 GCA_963575145.1 Galago senegalensis
CTGGGACCACAGGCGCCCGCCACAACGCCCGGCCATTTTTTTTTTTGTTGCAGCCATCGTTGTTTGGCGGGTCCGGGCTGGGGATTCGAACCCGCCACCTTAGGTGTACATGGCTGGCGCCTTAGCCGGTTGAGCTATAGGCGCCGAGCCACAAGGTCTATTTTTAACCATCCTTTTTAATACATCCCTCTGGAGGGAGGGAGGGATCTAAAGACAGGCTCATGAAGTATCAAGGTAGGAAGGAACTCAAATGCACAAGAACTGCTCGTTTTACAGTTGGGGAAACTGAGGCACCAAAGGATAGTAATACACTGGCGGCAAGAACAACCACGTCTTATGTGGGTTGTCTTCGTGGGATGTGATCAATGTGTATGTTCTCAGAAGTCAACAACAATTGCAGTTGGGATTTTAACAATACCTGACATACAGACACAAAGACTAGTCACCAGTCCTCTTCCAGCCCAGGGGAGAAACACAGCAAGGCCAGCTGGGCGCAGGACAGATTTCATCTGCCTGGGGTCTGTCAGTTAGGTGTGGAGGGAACACAGCTTCATGCTGACTTTTATTAAGAGTCTGCACACAGCTGGGTGCAGTGGCTCACACCTATAATCCCAGGACTCTGGGAGCCCAGGTGATTAGATTGCTTGTGCTCAAGAGTTCAAGACCAGGCAGAGCAAGAGTGAGACCCTGTCTCTACTGAAAATAGAAAAACTAGCCGGCGTCAAGGCAGGCACCTGTATTCCCAGCTTCTTGGGAAGCTGAGTCAAGAGGATCGCTTGAGCCCAAGAAATTAAGATCGCTGTGAGCTATGATAATGCCACAGGACTCTACCCAGGGTGATGAAGTAAGACTTTGGCTCAAAAAAAAAATGCATTCTCTTTTTAAAAGGTATCAAATTCTAGCTGAGTGTTGTGGTGGGTACCTATAGTCCCAGCTACTCAGGAGGCTGAGGCAGGAGGATCACTTGAGGGTTTGAGGTTGCTGTGAGTTATGAAGACACTATGGCACTCTACCAAGGGTGACAGAGTGAGATGCTGTCTTTAAAAAAAAAAAAAAAAGTAAAGCAAAAAAACAGCCTGCATGGTGGGCCCTTGGTTTGAGCTCTGTGTCTCTCGGCAACCTATGGCTGTGATTCCATAGTCCGAGGGAGGCTCAGTAAAGGCCAGTTATTGTCCTGAGGACACACACAGCAGAATGCAGTGATGTGTAATGCTGCCAGAAAGTTTCCTTCAGAGTGAAAAACTATGGCTGATGTCTGGCTGGGTAGGATACAACAGTCAAGTTGAGTCTTGCAAGATGGTATTTGCACGCACAGGACAATTGGTGGGTTCCTAAGACTCCATCTGCTCAGCGATCACAGCCCAAGGAGGGGAGAGACATGCAAAGGCCCAGTGTAGAGAGGCCTCCAAACCCCACCGGCAGCTCTTCTGCAGGTGTTTGGCAAGCAGGAAGGCCGTTCATCACCTGCTCAGGGAGTGTTCAAACTAGCCCTGCCTCCCAGCCACCCTGCAGCCGGGAGCTCTTGATGGGCAATATTACAGAGTGCCAGGATGTGAAAGGCACCCTATAAAATCAAATTCTCTTCTATTTTAAGTTGAGTGGTGCACCGGTTCAGCTTTAAAACCTAATTTCTTAAAAGTTTCAGAAGGGGAAAAAAAATGTTCCTTGGCAATTGGAATCGAGTCCACATAAATTAACAGGCCAGCTCTGCATATCTGTCTTTCCGGCCTCCCTTCATTGTTCCTTTTAATCAAGTGGCCCCACATTCTTTGCCTTTTCATCCTTCACTGCCCAGAGTGATGCCCTGTGGCTGCCGATGACACACAAATGTTAATTTTGCTCAAGTTCAAACATCATCCACGAAGGGCCTATTTTAAAGACCGCTTTTGCAAACACCAGCTGGAAATGAGGATGAACTGAGTCAAACACCAAGGAGGAAATCAGGGGAGGCAAGGCTGTGGTCTGGTGGAAACTCACACGTTTTCCTCCCTACATCCTCCATCTCTCCAAGGCCAGGAGCAGAATTATTGATTTCTAGAGCTGGAAGGAGACTCAGATATCATCCCAGTCCTGCCCAAGGTCATTCGGCCTGGGAGTCAGGGACGAGCCAACCCAAGTCGCCCCGGGTAAAGGAGGCTTCCTGAGATGTGAAACTGTACATTTCAAGTCTCTCCGTTACCTCACAGTTTCAGGAATGGTAGACGCACCCACACACACATTTCAGGACCCTGGCCCACCCCCCCCACTGACCACCCACTATGCCCACCCCATCCCTTCCAGTAAAGGATGACACCATTGCCCAGTGAGGCCTCAAGACTGACAGGTGTTCAGAGAGACTTCAGGAATTTTACACTTGAAAAAAGAGAAAGCAGCCAAGTCCATCTCTCTTTATGGCTGAGATTAACGGAAACCCATCTTCGGTTTATTTGCTTGCTAGATGAAGTCCCATCGGGGAGGACCTTCATCTGTGTTAATCACTACTGCAACCTCACAGCCTGCCTACCACAGGGCCTTGGTGTGAGCACACCGATGTTTTGGAGTGAATGAAGGCACGAGATAATTCTGGTCTATTTTTTACAGAGTCTGCAAAGCAAGACTGTGCTGTACACAGTCTCCCAGCATAGAGGTTAGGGGTCTGAGAGTCCCCAGATTGTGAGAACCATCTCCCAGCCACATGGCCCTGGAGAATAAGCCCAGGGCTCTGGCCTCTAGAACACCCGCTTCATGTAAACAAGCCATCAGCGGTGACAATTACCAGTTTCCGTGGCCCATCAAACTAAACTGTTCACAGTGGCAGCCCATCTTCTGAAAGAACTGAGGAGACACTTCCACTGCAATGTCAAAAAAAAAAAAAAAGACTGCAGCTATTCCCTGAGCGATCACAGCAGATCTTGAAACGCAGGACATGTTTCATTTGGCTTATAATCATCGTGTTCTGTCTTTTAACCCTCAAAGTGTTAAGTATCGTCATCTCCTCTGGGGATGAAAAGATCTGGGGTTAACAACTTTCTCTTTTAAAAATTCATAAAGGCGCAAACAAACAGCATTACATCCGGTGGCTTCACGTTGGAGAGAGCCAATAGAGAAAGGAGGGGGAAAAAGACAACCACCACCACCACCACCCAAATTACCCCCCACAGGATACTTGGCAATTAACTCCAGCTATGTCAGCAATTTTTTGAAAAATTTCCTAAACGTGGAGAAGGCTCATCTTCACCATCTGAAAAAACAAAGCTACTGCAGTGAGTCCCCCATGCATTACAATGTGTGTGTCTTACTTCTTAACCAAGCCGCTAATCACGCAAATTATTGCAACTAATTACATCTGAAGGTCTAATTAATTCTTCCAGTACCACATCATTTAGTACGCATTCACAACACAGCACCTGTTTTGAAAATCCTTGCAGTTAATTTGTTTATAAACAAACACTATTTGCATAAAATGTTTAATGAATGGTTTAACAGTTAGTACAATACTCCGGTTTTGTCTTAGTAGATTTGAGGTCATCAAAGGCCACGATAAATTAATTTTAAACTATACAAATTAATTTAAATGGAATGTGTGAATTTCTCATTAATAAAGAAAACATTCCCAACATGTTAATTAATATCTCCATAACAGGCTAATTACTCCATGCACAACAAGTACATCTTATGGGCAAATCTTAAAGATTTGGGGAGCAAGAGGGGTGGAGACTATTTTGAAACAGAAAAAAAAACCCTGCAATTCAGAAAAAAAGCACACGAAATCTAGTTAGAATGGAGAATTCTACCATTTACAGCCAGCAAACCACGAAAAGAAGCGACCTGTTATTTTACAGATACAACACATTGTAGCCATCAAGAAGGAGAGAGTTGAAAAACATTTCTATTACAGATACAGTTTACTCTGCAAAGATGGTTAGAGGAGCTGGCCTTCTGGTAGAAACACAATTAATGGAAATATTAGCTCTCGATGTAAAGATCTCTCCTTTGAAATTCAGGGCGTATTAGCTGTATTTGAGCCCCGGCGGTAAATATGGATTTCATTAAATAAATCTGCATCTTAACGCCAAGAGTCTGAGGCTCAACCCTCATAATTCTCCCTATGGCAAACTAAAGAAAGACACCTCACATAGAAACTAGAGAGGAGCAACATTACAGCTCGGCGTCGAGCTCAGCCCTTGCAAAAGCCTTCCCTGAAATATGTTCACAGCCCTTAAGTTTGCTTCTGATTTGCAAGCATTTTCACATTTGATAAGCACCTGTTGTAAATTTACATCCACTCAGGAAGTATTCTTATGATAGGGAGCTGAGAATTGTAAAGCATGTTTATATTCGTACCCTCGTGCAGTGTTGCCCCTTAATGCACAGGCTGATAAAATGACTAGACACAGGACCCAGAGGGGTGCTCCACCTGGCTCTGGCAGCATCCGCCCCCGAGGAGCCACTAGCTCCTTCCTCTAGGAAAGGGATTTGTCGGCTCTGATCAACATGCACTTGGTTTCTGTTTTAAGTATGTTAATTGGAAGAGGAAGAAAGAGAGAGAGAGAGAATTCAGACTGTGGGGTCAGAACCACAGAAAGACAAAGAGAACCAGGAACACAGACTACTTCACAACACTTCTGTGGGACCTGACAATATATTTCCAATTGAAAAAATAGTGGGAGTCCCACGGGGACAGCACCAGGGAAGACTAGGAATTGGCCCAGCCTCTGACTGGCTGGCTCGGCCTGGTAGAAAACATTCCAACCATCTTGTCCCTTGGTACTGATTTTTCTCTGGAGGTGTGTAGAGAAGAAAACTGGCCCAAGCTGCCCTAGTAAGCCCAGTGAGGTGTGAAAACCTCTTGCTTGGCTCTTTTGCCAGATAAATGCCAGCCGGGATCACTGTCCCTGGGGGGCTGGAGAAGCCTTCTGCACACCTGGTTGGCTCTACCAAAGAGGCCGGCCGAGCGTTTCCCATAAACCTCGAGCTCCGTGGATGACGTAGTGGAATGATAGATTTCAGGAAAGGCAGGCACATCCCACTCTCTTAAAATTCTTTTTATCCTTTCCAAGTTTCCCACCAACAGCCCTGCAGTAAAAATTTAGTGCTTGAGAGACAAACATTTCGTGAGTACAGAGTGTGACGAGGAGACACAAGGCATTCCCGCTCATCCGTCAGGACACAGATGTGAGCGGCTCTGCCCCGAAAACGAAAAACAAACAAACAACAGCAACCAAAAAAAAAAAAAAAAAGAGTAATAGCTGTTGGCACAACACTCAGGACTGCAAGCCATTTCCACGTCGACCTCTCTTTGGAAAAAAGATACTTTAAAAAGCCGCATGAGTGATGACTAGGTTTCAGCCCCATAGCCAGCGAGGAGAACGGAGGAGGGGCAGGGTGCAGAGTGTGGTCTGTCCAGCAGGCACGGAGGAGGGCTGGCAGGTGGCAGGGGGAGGGCGAGGGCCTCAGAGAAAATGCTTCCATCACAGAGCAAGTAGGGACAAGCCCTCCACTCTGAAATTTAGAAGTCAGAAAGCCTTGCAGCATAGATGGGACCCTGGGAACGCCCCCACAGCCACTTGCCAAGGCAGCTGCAGGGCATGTGGAGGTCGTGTTACGCCCAACTTGGTCCCTAAACTTCTTTGCACAGTGGGCCGAGGTGCCCCACCTAAAGCGCCCAGGTCACCCCCTTCTCCCACGAAATCATTCCCGGATCTGCAGTCTGGCTTTCTTCTACCCCCATTAAAAAAAATCACCAGCATTTCACAAATAAAGGCGATCACCATGTGAAAAATTATCTTTTAAAATGGAGTTTAATTTGCATATAAGGAACGAGAGATTTATGACGGGCAGCTCCGTCCGGCACTGCATCTGCCTAGTATCAGTCGTAATTTAGATTGTTTGTGACTGATCTTAAATTCTAAAGCTTACAGAAGATGAAGTACTCTGTTGCTGTATTATTGTCAGGAGTCGAAGACTTACCAGAGATTTATTAGCAATCTTATCACAAACATGTCTCAAGTTTTTGCTTTTAATATGTGCCAAGCTCCTCTGAGGAATTTTCCTCACTGCAATTATATCCCTCAATGCATGCGTTCTGAAGCTGAGTTGATTTCCTTCCCAAAATAAAGCGACCTATCATCGCACCACAGCAGCTCTTGTACATTTTTCCTCTGCTACTTAATAATCAATGTATTCATCATTAAAATCTGAGCCCTGAAGCAATGGTTTTTAGCATATTCTAATGACTAGCGACTTGCAAATTACAATGACCTTTCATGTACACTCTGTAAGCACCTTGTTCTAATGTGTACTGTATTTATAGTTTGCCAATACAAACTAGCCAAAGATTGGATAATTACTGTAATCTATTAGCTCGATTGCTTCCCCTGCTCATTTATAGCATGTGCCACGCAGGCCATTTTCAAAAACTGGCCTATCTTTCATCTCCCGCGAGCTCAGAAAGTAAGGAATACTTCACCTTCACAGTGTACACACTTCCTAACGTCTGAAAAGCAACCCATCTCAGCTCAAGGAGGTTTCAAAAATAAAAAATCTGCCTCCCCTATTAGTGTCATCATGCTATTTGTGACTGACAAAAAACACCGCTCGGAGAGTGTAAACTTTGGTTGAAGCGTGTCAAGACGAGTCCCATTTTCTGCCCATTACGCTGACCTCCAAATAGCATTTAATAAGATCTGCTCGTTCCTCCTCTTGGAAGGAAAAAAAGGCACTTCTCTTAAACAAGAAACAATTTTTTTTTTTTGTTTTGCCATAAGTAAATGTTTCAAGTGAAGCATTGAACTTTTTCTCTTCTTCTTTTTCTCTCTTTTTTTTTTTTAAGCACACTGCTCTGACTCAGAAGCCGATAGAGCCGAGTGTTAGAAGGACTAGCTCTGGTCGCCTTCTGACCTCGGTGACGGTCTATTTCAGGCAGTTATGGATAGATAACATTACAAACACTGGTAATTAAAACAACACTAATTTTGTCTCTGTGGCCACGCTTTGTTGTTAGAAGCCATCTATCACAGCCTCACGCATCACACGATGAGGAGACATTTGTCTACGTACATTGTGCTTGGTCAACGTTTTTCACGGATCTCCCCGTGTACCTGGACGCCGAGGCGCTTTTAAAGATGTCGTGCTTTCATTTCCACCCCATGGCTCTGATTAATAAAACATTTTGTGTGCTTAGTCAAAACACACTGGAAGCTTTTTGCCACCTCCATTCATGGGGGGGGGAGGGGAGCCAGGAAAAAAAAAACAAAGTTAATTTCTTTCCTTTTTTTAAAAGAAAGAAAATCACAATAACAACAAAAGAAATTCTCTCTTGGAGTGGAAGAGAAAGAAAAGAAAATCAAATGTGGAAATATTTGCCTTCTCCGTAAGACAGAGAGCAGCCTGAAGTTAAAAACACACACACAATATCAAGGGTCTGCTCCGAGATTCCACGTACTTCCGACTACGCAGATTCTGCTGCTGCTTTTCCGGGTCTGATCCGTGGACTTTCAATTTCACTTCACCTTTTATTACAAGATCTACCGTTCCATGAAGAGCGATAGCAAGTCAAATGTTCTTATATCTGGGCTAAAAAAGGAAAAAGTCTATTCCATAGGCCCTCACAGGAAGTTAGGAGTAGCCAAAATGCAACGTGACGTGCTTAGTTCTGTTGTCATAAACGGAAAGAAAACTGTAATGGTGCATTTCAAGGGATCTTTAAGAAGTGACACAAACAAGAGAAGCAGGAGACAGGACCATTTAACTTCAAACTCCACCAAAGAAAGCCAAATTGCCGGCTTCCTACAGCAGTCCAGCTGGCTGCCACAGGGCAGCCTTCATTTCTCAGCGGAAAAGCCACCCCCTTGAGACTCCCCAGACACCCCTGCCACATTTTTTATCAAGTGTCTAAAAGGTGGGAGCTGTTAGAATTCCTTTCTCTATTCACGGGCGATCACAGCCCTTTTTCCCCCTGTAGCCTCAGACACACATGTAGTTTCCAATATTAGCTGGAACTGCAGCCCTCACCAGCCCCTAATCGCTCTCTCAGGAAAGGTATCATAAACGCAGGTACGGCTGACACAGATGCAGCTTCAATTTTATGCAGCCAGGAATGCTACATCAAAGCTATTTGCAAAGTGACATAACTAGTTATTAAAAAGTACGTTTTTATTCCATGCCTTAGAATGTGCATCCTTCTATGAGGGAAACCAACTGTATTTTTTTTCAAAGTGGCCACAGAAATGTTGGGGTAATTGACCATAAATGACGTCTGCAAGGAAAAGGCGTCTAAATATTTTTCAAGTCAGTTGAATCCATTCAAGTGCTTCTGTCACTACAAGTAACCAGATCATTTAAATAAGTTAATACCAGCATGTCTCTCCGGCCGGCCGCTGGGAGCAGTCCGGCTGCTGCCTTAAAGCAGAAAAAGGCCCAGACAATGCGAGTTTTATCTGGTCTCACCTGCATCTCTACTCCTGATTCGGCTGAAACAAATGGGAAAGGAAAACTTACTGACTTTTGGCAAACTGCAAAGGTTAACTCCATTCATCACGGAGGAGCTGATGCTAAGTGCTTTGTGTCTGTCCATATATTTTAAAGATTTAGACGGTACCTGCTGGTGTCTTAGGAGAGAGGAGGCGAGAGAGAGTGTGGGTCTCTGGCATACACACAGTAGCTCTTGTAGTTTTCCCTCCATCACTGGTACTGTTGAAATCCTTCTCAGACTACAGAATTTTGGAAACAAGGTTAATTTTTCACTGAAATTTTAAAAAGCCAAAGCTTCTCCTTCTGAGGGACTTTGGGAGTCTTTTAAGGTAAGTAGCAGTGTTGGGCGTTGCCTTTAACCCTTTAAGGAGAAGTAGCTCAACAATACAAGGCCAGGAATCTAATTTTCATCACCTGTGTTGCAGTAAAACGAGCCCATCCCCACACAGGAAGCATCGCCTGGAGAAAATTTCCAGGGACTGCTGGAAACACATAAAAGGTAAACCCGAAAGAACCACAGGGGGAAAGGAACCGAGTGGCCCCGTTTGCACATGTTAAAACAACAGCTGCAAAGTTGGAGAGCCCGCATGTGCAGCCTATCACTCAGCCAGCCCGAGAAGGGGCGCAGAAGTTCAGAACCTGCCAAGGCCAAGGGCGGGAGCACTTCCCAGCATCCGGGTCCCACCCAACGACAAACCTTTCCACTTTCGATAACTCATTTGCATGCATTTACTTTTTTGCCTTAAGAGGTTGTTGTAATGTGTGTTAAAACACACAGTGCAATTTTATCTCCATAATATCACAAAAGAAATATTATGTTAGTATAAAGTTGAAAAAAAAAAAAAAAGCACGCTGTGAAATCCGCAGCGCGGCTGGCAAGCACAGCGCTGCTCAAAAGCGCCACCCACAGGCGGGAGGGTGTAATGGCATCCAGGGAGCGATTTTTTTTTTTTTTTTTTGTTAATTTCAGCAATCCGAATGTAAAAAATGACAGCGCCACGCAAGTTGACGGAGCCTTTTGATTGAATTGACTGATTGCCTCAGCTGCACCTGCGGAAAATTGATGACAATGCTGTCTAAACCATTCATTAGGGTTTGGAACTTCACGCAGATGAAAGCTGGATTCATAAATTTGCTAGACATGTGTTGTAGATAATATGACAAAGCACTGTTTTCAAATGAACATTTCTTTGACCTAATTTTATCGAAATCATGCAAAGGAATGAAAGAACATTTGTGCCCAAACTCTTGGGAAACAGCTGCATTTGAGGGGCTCTCTCTCCCTCCCCCTCCCCCTTTCCCTCCTTTCTTTTTGGCTTTCAAATAAACTTAAGTGAAATATATTATTTGGAATATATCTGTTGGTTCGGTTTAAAACATTTATTAGAATGACAAAGCATTTATTTTTTACCTCTTACTAACGATGTTACCCTGTGCCAGATGAAGGGAAATTATGTTTAGGTTTTTCAAGCCTCAGATTTTCTAAACTGAACACAAGTGGAAAATAGATTTTAAAAATAATCTCAATAATGTCATCTCCACAGACATCTTGGGAAGAACCAACTGGACACGCATTCTAGGAGAATTGGACAGCCTGCAGGCTTTAAAGGGAAATGAAATCCCTTTAAAATATTGACTCGTTTTGGTCAAAAACAGTGAGACCTGGGGGGTGGGGGGTGGGGGATGACATCTGTGCCCATTTTATGAGAGTCCTCACCCGCTTTTGATTTTAATGTATCAAAACACTATCAATATTGAATGAAGTTCCTTCTGCATGTCCAAAAATAAAAATAAAAATAAAACCAGACAAGGTACCTGGAAAGGGGAGAGAGTGCAGCTTCCATATCTGCCTTCACTT
Organism: Galago senegalensis; assembly: GCA_963575145.1. NCBI lineage: Eukaryota > Metazoa > Chordata > Mammalia > Primates > Galagidae > Galago > Galago senegalensis. The sequence continues at coordinate 10,310 of CAUYTI010074615.1, forward strand.
AGTTGCAAGGCAGAAGAAAAGGCTGTGTCTGAAGCCATCTCACTGGCGTTTGAATTGTGAGGAAAGAGTTACATTTTTAGAAAAGAATACCTGGTATTTAAGAATCCGAGATTTTGCTATAGAAATAGATCTTACTTCTACAACAAGGACCCTCTGCCTCGTACTTGGACTCCCCCCCAGAAAAACAAAATGAATATTTATTAATGTGAGAAGAACCTGGCGCAGGTTGCACCATGCCTCCCAATCTGCCTAAACGCTTCCAAATCTCTTCCCTGGCATTTAAAAGAAATCTATTTTTATACATTCTCATGAATTTGGGTTTTACTACCAGTAAGGTAATTTCTGATTAGCCATCTTGAGTTTTTCTCTCTTTCTCGTGAAGAATCCCTGCAGATACCTGAGGCGCTTGTGTTAACCCCACACCTGGCTGGAAAGAGACTGCAGGTGCGAACGGCAAGGCTAATAGATGAGAGGGTTGCCAGGCATTTTCTAAGCGTTCTAGCGGCTGCTTTGAACTGGAAAACATCATCCGGACAAATCTAAACAGGGCTCTTTAAGGATGCTTTGCTCAAGCTGCTACAGATACAAAATTACCAAGTAGATTTGTGAAACCCCCTGAATGGGGAACAATCCAGGTCGTCTTCTAATTACTATGTTTCATTTTCTAATGGGGTGAATGTGTAAAACAAATAACAGGGTATTGGGAGCTCTGAGCCGCAAAAGCAGAACGCTCCTGCATTTCAGTAAATCACGTAATTCTACAGCCAGATTTGGAAAGCCTGAAGCTCTAATCACCTCTCTCCACTCTGGATCCAGGGTTTGCTTCAAACCCAGGGCAAATGTTTAAAACACATCCCCAGTGGTTGGCCCTTGTTATGAGAATCCCAGGCCTATAAAACCTCTGAGGTCAGCTATTCATTGACCCCACCAGCCCACTGACACAGTGGAACACCTGGACACTCACTGTCCTGCCCAGTCCTGGGTCCTTGGGGAGCAGGGGACGGGGGAGACAGTGCAACTCAGCCTTGCCCTTGAAGATGTTACAGCCTGGTCAGGATACGTCAGGCATAGAAGGGAGTGATATAAATTCCTGGCTACACAAGGCAAGAAAACTCAGGTGCCCAGAGTGACCCCAACTCTAGGTCAGCTCTTATGAGACGGGGGGACTTGAGTACACTTAGGCACCACGAGATTTGGGGGAGGAGGAGATAGCAGAGGGGGTACACAACAGAGAGATATATATGTGAGCCTGCGGCAATACAGACTAACTAACCTGCAGTTACCACCCTTCTGCTATTCTGGTAGGATTCAGACAGAGACAAGGGAGTCTCCTCTCCAAGAGCACCCTCCTGTGATGCTGCCCTGTCCCTGCCCAGGCTGGGGAGTCTCGTGAGTATTAAACTTGGAGACAGACCCTCCATCCTCTATTCTGACCCCTTTACGGGAAGCGTTTAGTCCCCAAGATGTGGGGGGAAAGGATTCCCTTCCTTCAAAGGCTTCAGCTAAGAATCATTTTGCTCATCCTAAGCTGAAGGTAATTTTCTTTCTCTAATTCCCAGTTTTCAGAATTGAGCTCAAGCATTGTAGACACGTGTAAGGATTCCACTGTCCTTCCATCCAAAGCTCCTGTGTGTCCCCTCAAAACCTGCACCAAAGCCTCCTCTTTTATGGTCTGGATGGGGACCCTCGTGAGTCTCTTAGGAGACAGTCTCTGTCCTCACCAGCATTCCAAATGCTCTTTATTTCTCCTTAGACACAATGAACAGAAACCAGAGCTTTTGAATACGGATACCCAGCAAAACCAAACCCAGTCAGAGGTGGCTCTCAGGTGACAAGTGTCTCAGTGAGCTGATGATGAGAGGTCCAGACGCAGAGCAAGTTCGGCCACCTTCACCAAGGAGCAAGGTTCTAGCCCCAAGAGTATATGCAGTGAAGTTCAAGTACGATAGCTTCGTGGGGAATGCAGGAAAAGAGCGTATGTCCAATTTCAGGAGGGTAAGTTCTCGTTGATAAAGAAGGCATCGTGGCATCTGTCCCCCACTGACAGGTAGCTGACAGTTTCTCCAGCTCTGGCCAGTGGGAAGTGTCAGAGGCCCTTAACAAACTGGGCTCCAGGCTGGGTGTAGTGGCTTAGGCTTGTAGCCTAGTACTCTGGGAGGCTGGGGCAGGTGAATTGCTTGAGCTCAAGAGTTTGAGAACAGCCTGAGCTAGAGTGAGACCCTGTCTCTATTAAAAATAGAAAAACTAGCCCAGTGTTGTGGCAGGTGCCTGTGATCCCAGCTACTCAGGAGGCTGAGGCAAGAGGATTGCTTGGGCCCAAGAGTTTGAGGTTGTTGTGAGCTGTGATGACACCACAGCAATCTACCCAGGACAACATAGACTTTGTCTCAAAAAAAGATATTTAAAAAAAATCTGTGTTCTAAAAAAATAAGTAAATAATGCATGCCCTGGGGTCAGCTCTGGCAGTTGTGTTTGGCTGATAATGAAGATAGCAGGAGGAGGGAAGGGGTGAAAATCTGACCCAGCCCCTCCCAGGCTTAGATAAGAAAATGTCAGAGAAGTCTCAAGTCAGGTGAGGGCCAGGCCCATGGCCTTCTGGGGCATCTCCTCCAGCCCAGACCACTCCTAAAACTACCTCCCAAACACGCCGTGTCACAACTCAGTGAGCACCTGCCAGACCCCAGATGCGTGGAGGAGACAGAACCTCATCACCAGGAATCTATCCACCCAGATATTCAATCAGCATCACTCACTGAGCGTGTGCTGGACATACAAAGATGGAGATGGTGCAAGCCCTGTCCTCAAGGCACTGCTGGCCAACAGGGGGACCGTCAGTGAACAGGCCCTTGGAGCTCTGTCCCAGCAGTGGGGACGGCCCTGCATGGAACCATCCACTCTAGACCAGGGTCGATGGAGACACCCACTGGAGACTTCTTGGCCTTGCGCTCCATCAGGCTGCGCCTAGCAAGAACACATGCACAGAGATAAATCCATGTATCTCACCACAACTAGAGAGAAATAAAAATAAATCATTGGTAAAAACAACATGGTGGGGCTCGGCACCCAGTGCTCGACAGCAAGGACACCAGCCACCTACGCCAGGGCTGGTGGGTTCAAACCCAGCCTGGGCCTGCCAAACAACAATGACAACTACAACAAAAAACTAAACAGGCATTGTGGCAGGCGCCTGTAGTCCCAGCTACTTGGGAGGCTGAGGCAAGAGAATCGCTTAAGCCTATGAATTTGAGGTTGCTGTGAGCTGTAATGCCCTAGCACTCTACTGAGGGCAACAAAGTGAAATTCTGTCTCAGAAAAAAAAAAAGAAAGAAAGAAAGATGGTGTGGTGGGGTCCCAGACTTCAGAGATTCCCACCCTCAGAGGCTATAGCATCTTTGAACGAAGGACAGCACCCTAGCAGAGGCAGTGCCGAAATCTAGCATTCTACCCCCACTGCCCAGTAGCCCCCTTACGAATCAACCTCTGAGCACAGGGTTTTTTGAGCCTGGTGGTCCTTCCGGAGGCTGGGAGGATCATCTTCTCAGGAGCTTACTGCATGTCTGCTAAAAGAGCATGGCCCCTGTGGGTATTACAAAAGACTCCCCCTCTGAGTGATGTGTATGACACTCTGTAGCCCGGCTGTCACATGTAACAAACCCCAGCTGGCCACACAGGGAGGGGCGAGGCAAGGCTGTCCGAGACAGTGTCCAAACCATCGCAGAACACAGGGGCATAGTCCCTAAGCAGACACCAAGGTTGTGTAAACACCTGCAGTAGCAAGTCGGATGTCTACCGGGGCCAGACAGGTAACCCCAGGGGGATGGGGTTGGGGGCTGTCAGCATGAGACATAGGGAGTGAGGGGCTGTGGAGGCCTGGGCTTTGCCATCTAAACAAGCAGCTGGTGTTCTAGCACATCCAAGCATTTGAACGAAGCCAGGAGTCCACGTAATTATGTGAAATCTCCAATTACTGAATGTTGGCACCAAACTCATATTTCTTTCAAAGAATCTGAGAACCAGGCATAACATTCGCAGGTGGACCAGGTCCCCTAGACACCTGTTCTGTGATTCTGGCATAAGCCCTTCCTCCCAGGATCCTGGAAGTTCACACAAACCTCTCAATTCCTCTCTGTCCTGCCATGAAACAGGACTCACAAGCGGAGGTAAAGGCCAGCCTGGCCGAGCAGGGCAGGGCTGGGGGAGGTTCTGGATGGTGCTCACCCATCTGCTCTGGGACTTGTCTGTGGGACCAGGTTGTCCTGCCAGAGTACAAAGGCTTTCCAAGGAAGAGCAGCCCTCTGAGCTTGTGGCCTCGGGGCCCGTCTCTGGGCAGCATCCCCCCCCCCAACACTGCAGGGCTGCCTGGAAAACCAGAAAGCTCTGCCCTGGCTCACAGAACCTTCCACAGCTTCTCAGGGCAGAATCGTCTGCAGGAGATTTGCTTAAACAGCGCCTATTTCTGCTCACTGTTTCTCTGTGGAGGGAGGAATACCCCCTGCTCGTTAGGGAATCACCTTTCCACAGCACCAGGTAGTAGATGAAGTGGGTGATTTAAATTTTGGCTTTTGTTAACATCCACTCTTGTTAGATGCATCTTTATCTATACTGTGTGCTACTTGTGCATTGTATAAATAGCATACACCTTATTACCTGTATGTTGTGTGTATTTACGGATTATAAATATAAATATACCTAGGTATATGTATTTTTACATTCCATATTTTTTCAATCTATTTCCCTGCCGCAGATTGAACTCAATACAAGAGTTAAAATGTCACATTTCTCCAAATGGGTTTTTAGATATTGAAATGTGATCACTGAGGCTCAGTGGAAATCAATTTGCTCTCAAGCTCCCCGATTCACTGCCCTCTGATTTCGACAAGGAAAACCAAGGGGCTCCGGCTGTCCTCATTCAGAGGCTGCCTGAGAAGCACCAGCAAACCCTTCACTGAAGGGGAGCCGAGGAAGGAATTCTCTCCCCTTCCCTGGCCCGCATCTGTACGCACATTCGTGAGTGTTCCATCTCAGGCCTTCGCAAATCCTGTTTAAGAATGCAAAGGTCCATATCGTGTCATTAAAACAAATGAGGACAACCCTTTGGTCATCTAGGTGAAAGCATTTTGTTGGTTTTTTTTTTTTTTCAAATTGCTATTGCTATATATAAACGTAACATATAGCAATAACCGTAGAAATATACCGTGCCCTTGTGTATGGATAATTAAAATAGGAACATCTCTGGACTAAATTAAAATGTGTAAAAACCAAATCCTTATAGCATCCATGAAATTACGGAAGCTACCAGTGAATCACTAACCCAGGGACGAAGCGTTACTCTCATTACTTTGTGAACCTCTTCCACGATCAGGGTTTTACATTTTCACAAATCTACATGGTTCTTTTTATGTTGCTAAATATCTCAGCTCACTTTTAATGCCCTCCTTACAGTTCTGCCTGTTGGTAACAGCATGCAAAGTCTCCCATCATTTGAGAGAAAACAACCCTCTCAGTGCCTTTTGATGATACTTATTACTACAAATTATGAACTAAAAATCTGAGCAGGATATAAGGAGATAAATTATCTCTTTATGAACATAAAGAGGGGGGAGAAAGGAATGTTTTTCAGTATCAGCAAATCAAAACCCACAGGTCATGCTCTATGAAATTAGGAGGATCTGAATACCTGAAAACAGGTACCCAGATTTTTACCTGGACCCACGTCTCCCCAGGTCTGTGTGATCCCCCTCGACAGAGAGCTGGATATGCCCTTTTCTCCTCTGCACTCTGAGTGTAAGAGGTGTTATTACCCATAACTTTTTATTTAAAGGAATTGTGCAGCTGGGAAAATGAATGAATTTAATTATCAATGCAGTGTGAAAAAAATCATTAGAGCAAGGGCCTGGAACGCCACATATTAAAAATAAACAAAGGCTATTAAAAAACAGTTCCAAAAAAGAATGTCAGTTTTTCTTCAATTCTTAAAATGTAAATACCAAAAAGAAAACCATATGTAAACATCTATAGTTACAGAAGAAATTACTCCTTTAAGGAAACGTTAAATGACTGACTGGGTCATTTACCTTGAAATCTATACTTTATGTGGCAGTATAGCAAGGTCATTTGATTGCTATGGACAGAAAAATGAGAATTCTAATATGTTCTCAAAGTTTCACCTTCATAAGACAAAATTTTCATTATAAAATTTTATTTAATACTGAAGCACACAGAACTTTTTTCTTGATTGTAGGGCCGGGCACTTCCATAACCAGAGAGGAAGCTCTTTGCCTTTTGCAAGATGGTAGAAGTATATCTTTTAATTAAATTTTTTGAAACAATTCTATACTAACATTCTCAGCATTAACTCTATAGTAACATCAATGTTAATAAATCGGTGAAAGAATTTATTTAGCTGCAATATTGGGGATAAATACTGAACACAGCTGCCTGGAGAAAACCTTTCTGATGGGCAGAGCCTTGGAGAAAAATGGTTTCTAAACACAACAGGAATGTGGAACAGCTTCTCTGAGGTTCAAAATTTCCTGTTTGGGACCCAGTTTGACCTCCATCCTCACAACCTTCCATACGGCGGGACCATCTATAAATTCTGATATGGAGGAGCCCAGGCTACATGGGTGGGGCTTAGTTCTTTACACCAAGAGAAACCACAGCATGAGAGACCTCGCGGGACAGCCTGTGGCCCAACAGTGGCCTCGCTGACACTGAACAGAGAGCAGGAGGCAAATTGCACGGAGACACTGATAGCAGACAAGACAGCCGACTGCACCTGGGAGGAGCAGGACTGAAGCCTCTTCCTCCATCCGTTCCCAGAAGCCTACTTTCTGATTGCAGCGGCAGGAGCCAGGTACCCAAGAGAATCAGAGCTGTTAAAGACCATGAGAAAGATGCCCGGTGCCGTGGAACCCCATCTGCGTCCAGAGTGAGGACGGCCCAGAGGCTGATGTGTGTCCTCAGCTATATTCCAGCCTCCGCCACAGACTACAGCCGCCATTGTGGAGCTGGAAGGCTGATGTGCAGAGGCTGAAACCCGCCTTGCATGACTGTCAGTACCCAGCACGGCAGTTGTGGTTACTTTTGCCCAAAGCTGTGTCTGCGCTCCTGTCTTCACTCATTTTCACGTGTCTCCTCTCCAGTGGGCTTCCCAGTGACTCTCTGGAGGGTCGGGGTTGAAAAGAGAGCACGGCAGGACAGGATGTAGCATGTTCTCACCCGCCTTTCTCCACGTGGTCCCTGCCTGGATAAGTTTCCAGTGGTCACCATCAGGAGGCCCAGCGCCCACCAGGCCTGCCCTCTCTGAGTCTCAGTGAGACCAGGACACCCAACAGAAGCACATGAAGGGCCATGGGGTCTGACCCTGCAAGTAAGATCTTAGCGGCTAAAAGACAAGAGCCCTTGGAAAATCCAATGGGACTTGCTCCTCCAGAAATAAAAGGCAATATTGCTTACTATTGCAAGAGCTTTCGGGACCACCCCAAAACTCACAAGGGCACCCCCAGACTAACAGCCCCCGAAGTGACTCCAAATCGCCACCCTCACACCAGAGTTCTAATATGGGGGTAACTGAAGCCCAGAGCAAGGAGTGCATTCTGCGAAGTCCCAAAGCCACACAGAATGTCAGTGTCTAAAACCGGGGGAGAACTCATTTCCTACCTGCAGGCGAGGTCCTTGGCCAGGGCTCTTCTGCCCTCTCCACTGCCTTCCTTCCCACGAACAGTCTTTCAGTTTCCTAGGGGCTGCCACCTTTTTTGAGTCCCACTAAAAAAGGTAGGACTTTGATATCTGGGCCCGAAAGGTCACTCACTCCCCACTCCAGAGTGGACCTCCCCACGATGCCAGGGCCTTGGAGGAGTGAGGAGGGCAGACCACAGAGCCAGAAAAGGCCACTGCCATCGGGTAAGCCCTGGGTGACCCCCGTTGCGAGTGGGGAGCAGGTAGAGATGGCGGGCAGAAAGGGGCCACCTGTCCCTTCCACACAGAATAGGTGACGACCCAAAGCTGTTGTTTCAAAAAGCACATTTGCTGTCTTTAAAAAAAAATGTGGAGGAGGAGGAGGAGGAAGAGAAAAAAAGAGGATGCTAAGGCTAGATAAATTCAGAATGATTTGAATACATTACTGTAGTTAAGTTTAGTACATAAAGTACCAGGGATGGCTCTGCCGTGCATTTCAATGAGGCCCAAAATAATGAGGCACTGGCTGGGCGGTTGTGGCTTTGTCAGAGGGATTCTGCCCTAATAAGTGGGAAGGAGGGGTCCACGGCTCCCTGCCTGTGACTTGTCCTCATGGGATTTGGCCGGGCTGCCCTGGGGGAAGGCAAACTCCGAGGCCGGGCCACTGGGATGAGAGAGTGGATTCCTGCAGAGAAGGGCCAGCCGTGTGGGTCATTTTCAGGCTGGGGTCAGCCAAGGAGTCCTTCAAGGCACAGCCAACACCTGTTTCATGAGCCGTCCGGGTCTCCCAGTGGGGTCCAGGTGGACGTGAAGTGCTGGGAGGGACCCCGGAACCCTCCCACCGGCTTGGCTTCTCTCCGTTCTTCCTCTCCACAATCTACACTCCCACCCAGAGAACAGGGAACAAGGCCCTCACTGAAGGACAAAGAGAGCACCAGGAACTCCTTCCAGAACTTATCAGAGGGAGGAGCCTAAGGACAGAAGGAAGGGAGGAGGAAGAACAGAGGAGAGAGAAGAGAAAAAAGGAACCAGGGACAGGCTCCCAGCACAGCAGCCTCGGCCCCTGGGTGCACAACTGTTACGTGTGCCTTTCTCCAGCATCTCCAGAGCCCAACAGCAGGAGCTGGAGGAGAACGGCCTGGCTCCGTAGCCAGGGGACGGGTCGTGTGCTCCAGAAAACATCCAGGGAGCCCACGTCCAGGTCTTGAGGACCGCAGAGTACAGCCATGTCTCCGGAAGGCTTGCTGGAGAAAATGATGGTGCTTGGGAGAACCCTCCACAGAACCCGGTCCCTGACACCCTGAAAGCCATCTGATACTCAGCAGCTGGAGCAGGAAGAGCCACCAAGGCACCAGCCATACCTGATCCCTAGTCAGTCACAGAGCAAGCTCTCCTGTGCCACCCGTCCCCAGCCAGGGGAGCTTGGAGCTCCCCTCAGGTGAGCCCAGCAGATGCCAGGAGCTTGCAAATACAGGGTTACAAAGTCATCAAGTCTCAGTATAAAGGGAACCCCACAGGCTGTGGCCAACCTCTCACGGACAAAATATAAATAGTTAAATCCGTAGAATCAGCCTCCTTTTCTGTTCTCTGGATAGAACTTGCTCCTGGACGTCTGTGAATAGTTAAATGAGAAGCTGCCGGGGTGGACATCTGTTGTTTTTGCCTGCCCAGCCGCTTCCCTCCTTTTACTGGAAATAGCATCCCAATTTTCCTGGAGGAATCACTCCTCCCCCTCGCTCAATCCATGTGGTCCTGGGTGGAGCTGGACCCACTCCCCAGCTCCAGAGATAGGCAAGTGACCCACACCAGGACAATGAGGACGTCACAATCCCATGGGCCACTGTGATTAGGTTTAGGGGTAGGGATTGGCCGTAATCAGGAAGAGCCTGACTGGATACCAAGGTCTTTGTGTAAAAAAGAGAATCTTTTCCCTGAAGCTCTTTAGAGAAGAGATGAGTGTCTGAAGCTGCTGGCAGCTATCTTACCACCACAGAGAAAGTCTAAGCTGCCTAAAAATGCAATCAAGGGCAAGGACGTCAAAGCTGACAGTGTTCTTGCCCCTAGATCCAGCCGGACCTGAAGACCTACCCTTGGGAATTTTCAGTTACAGGAGCCAGGATAATCTGGGGTTTAACCAATCCGTCCAGCTTGGGCTTCTGGGCAAGGGCCTTGACTAAGATGGTCATTCGCTGATAGGATAAGACATGCACTGTGTCCCCATGCGTGATTCTTCTATAACAAAATACTCAAGACTGGGTAATTGAAAAAGAAGAGAAATTTATTTTCCCACATTTCTGGAGGCTGGCAAGTCCAAGGTCAAGGCACTGGCATGTTGGTTCAGTTTTCTGATGCCGGCTGTTCTCTGATGCCGGCTGTTCTCTGATTCCAATGCCATGCCTATTGCTACTGTCTCTAGAGGAAGGAACACTGTGTTCTCACATGGCAGAAAGGGCGAGCAAGCTGAACCCCAAGCTGAAGCCTTTTCCATGAGCCCCCCCACCCCCACCCTATTCCCAAGGGGACTGAGAGCCCTCGTAGCCTAATCTCTTACAAGCCCCTCCTGTTTATAGTATCAAATTTGGGCATTAAGTTTCAACCCCTGAATTTTGGAGGGGATCCATTCAAACCACAGGATAATGGTACCTATGAAGTTACAGGACCCACAGGAGGAAAAAGTCTCCTCTCCCAGGTACCATGATGCCTCCCAGGTCACCAGGTCTACCAGGTTCCTGGGGTCTCTGAAAGTGAGGCTGCCCCAGCCCCATTCATCCCAGGACACACTGTGATAGCACAGCTCCTGTCCCCAGGACTAGAGCAAGCTGCAACTGCACAGCTCCTGTCCCCAGGACTAGAGCAAGCTGCAGCGTAGTCACAGTATTTAAATTACTCATCAAGAGCTGGATTTTATTTTTTCTCCTCTGCTACCTTAGTTACTGATTATTTCCAGATCTGTCAGATACACAAACTCTTGTTTTTCAAATGCAATCAGTGCACCCACGCACCCATCTATAGATGATACAGCATAGGTGGCAGAAGCCCTGGGGTGTAATGCCATCACTGCAGGACAGAGGGGGGCAGCCTCTGGTACAGTACGTACATTCAGTGGGAAAATACTATTTAACCAGTAACTTGAGCTGGGGTGGAGGAATAATCGGTTCATTTTGAATACTGACTCAAGAAAGCACAGCCATTTGGAAAACTCAGGGTCCATTCTTGACTTTGAAGGCCTGTAAGGCTGTGTCACTCTGATGCAGGAGGTCACCGCCTCTTCCAGAGGTCACAGGCTACTGTCTCCAGTCAGACAGACACAGCCAGTTGGAACCACCCAGGCAGACTCCCGGACTCCCGTTTCTCATCCAGCTCCAGTGATAGGCAGTGCACAGAGATGCCTCTCATTCTCCCAACAGTGGCTTTGCAGGACAGACGGCACACAGCCCTGTCCTCGGGGTCTGATTCAAAAGCACTGTTTGTAGATTTTTTTTTTCTATTTTTGCACGCATTGGGCTATTCATGGAGAAGCTACAAGTTCCTTGTAGGGAGGGACCCTCCTCATCTTTCCTAAAATGGAAAATTATCAGCAGCATTGTAAGCAATGTCCCCTTAAAACTCGGGACCACCTGCTAAAATCATACGCCAGAGGAGTGCTCCGCATGGCCGACTTCGCACCCTTCTCAGGTGTGAGGGAGATCTGTTGGATGTGGCCTACACAGCTACCTCTCCTTCAGGAATGGAGAGGGAGTGACACGCTGGACATCATCCATGCTTCTGAGCACGTGCGGAGTGAGACTAAGACAGAGGTGGTCAGGCTGGTTTGGGTCCCACCTGACCTTGACCTTGCCCTCAGTTCTCCCATTCTTGTTTTGTAATTTCGGCTTTCACCTGAAAGTGTGTATCTTGAGTAGTTCTGGGTAGTTGATTTAGGAGATTAACTTTTGAATTGGAATGTTGTTATATGGTCCCTGGATTGTGTCAATTATTATTGTTTATTATGGGTCATGGGTTACGGAAATCATTGTTGTTTAAAATAAGTGTTAATTACTATTGTTTAAGGTAAGGGTTAGTATGGTTCTTACTTTTAACTTTTATGTATAAAACTGATTTTGGAAATGGAAGAACAGAACAGTCTTGGAGAAGCTGCTCTCACTGTTCTCCAGAATTGCTGGCCTTCTGAGAAACTTTGGTGGGCCTGTCCCCATCTCTGCACATTGGCTGACAGTCACAGGCGGCCAGACCCTCTTTGTCTGGTAATACTTCTGCCCTCCTAGCTGAGTCACCAGCCTCCTTAGACACATGGCCTATAACCTTTCCACTCACTGTCCAGTGAGTCAGGAGCCATGGGCCTCATCCTGGACCTGAGGCCTACCGGGACAGGGAGTCTGAAAAATGCCCAGTTCTGGGCTGAGGCCCTGGGCTGAAACCATGTGCACCCCCAAAACCAGGTTCTGGGAAGCTTTGGAACTTTATTCCCATGAAACATGGACCTAATCCTTGCATTGAGACTGCTATTTACATTAAAATTGGTCACATAATGAAAAAAAAAAAGTAGTTCATTAATATGCTAAGAAGTGCTAATTTGAACATTGCAGAAAAGCAATTGCAAATTCCATTTTGCAACTTGCAAATGTGATGCAGTGCAAATTAGGGCTGATGGACCCATCTTCAGACATTCCAACTTCATCTGGATGCTCTGAGCTCCCCAGAAGCCTCAGGGCAGAGATTGTCTTCCTGACCTGTGGGGGGCAGGAGGGATGTTCTTCCTTGTTGGGGAGGAAAGCCGGCATCTTCAGTGGTGGGCAGCCAAGTGTTAACCCTTCTACACCAACAGGCAGGTAAGTCCGAGGATGGCTGTGGTCAGGAGGCTTGCTAAAATGACCCCAAACAAAAGAACAGGAATGACTATAAACTTTCTCCACCACCTGTCTTCTGTGAGACGGAGCTACACCAGCTCCACCCAGGAGGACCTCCAGCCCCCAGCCTCAACCTTTTCTTCCCATGGGTGACCTGCAATGCTCTGTTGTCCCAAGTTGGGTTGAGAAGCAGCCCGAGTGCCCTCTTTCAGCAGGAGAAGCCTGTGGGAGTCAGAGCCAGCTTTGACAAGAGGATTGGCCATCATCTTCTCAGGAGAGCTCTGGGCACAGCTCCGTGGCTGGAAAATAAGACCCCAGAGACAGTACCAGCCTCAGTTGTCCCTTCCTCCCTGTCCTCACAGATGGTAGAGTCAGAACTTACGTGAGTTAGATTCCAAGGACAGTGCATCCCAGGAAATCAGCTGTGGGATCACAGTACCCTTGGAAGTAAGTCCCTTAGGACGGTGCAGCAAGGGAGATCAACGCACCCTTCCCCTGGTAAGTGCCACATACTTCCTTCCTCAGCCCGTCCCTCTTTCTTTAGTTGAATTCTAGATGAAGGAGTCAGCTTGCCTTTGGGACGGTTCGGTTTTGAAGTGCTTATCTTTTATTATCATTATTATTAAATCATAGCTGTGTACATTAATGCATGTATGGGGTACAGTGTTGGTTTTATATACAATTTGAAATACTTTCATCAAACTGGTTAACGTAGCCTTCACTGCACTTTGTTAATTATTGTGTTAAGACGTTTATACTCTACACTTAGTAGATTTGACAGGTACCCTTGTAAAACGCACCGTAGGTGTGGTCCGACCAGTTACCCTCCCTCCACCCATCCTCCCCTGTCCAACCTCCCCTCCTCTTTCCCCTTCATCTTGGGCTGTAGTTGGGTTATAGCTTCATATGGAAGTGATGTCTTTAAACATACAGCAGTTCACTGCCTACAGCAAGCTGCCGAGTGCCCACTGCCAAGGTCAGCCAGCTGCAGGAGCAGCACCCTGGGTCCTCACATCTTTGCAGACTGTTCCCCCAGGTGACCGGCACTTCTCCCTGGCTCCACCTTCAAGGCCGGTGCTCCTTACTCACTCAGGGTATGACTGACTAATGTCCCACCTGCCCTCCTTTCCTCCAAAGGAGACGCACAAAGCCAAAGGGATGGAGGGATGAGATGAAGGGATCTGGGAGATGCAAGTCAGTCCTGGAGCCAGAAATGAGTTTCGTATAGAGTCACACAGGCCCGCAGCCCCCAGGGGACACCGCCGACAGGGCTCTGAGCTTTCCAAGGGGCCAAAGCAAAGAGGGAAACACGACCCACCAAGGGGGTAGAAGAAAGGATGCTTTTTCTGCTGCTGAGACCTGAGCGGGATTTCTCTGGCGGTGAATGAATCAACTCCTCACTGGGGGCCTCCGAGGCCGCTCCCTGCCCCGGAGCCAGAGCCTGGTGCATACTCAGCTCTCAGAAGGCTTTGTTTGCTGCAAGTATTTCTACTCCAGATGAAAAATGAGAGGAAGGAGACGCAGGCGCATCCCCAGAGGTTTTGCCAGGGCCTCCCAGACCCCAGGCGTCTCCAGCCGTTTCCACGCGCTCTCAGCCCATGCACGGCATTTTGCCACGCAGGTGACTCTAATCACCCAGGTTTCTTCTCTACGTCCCCTGCTCAGGGAGGCTTTCTGTGACTGTTCTGTTTAAAGCTGATTGTTCCTTTCTAGGGTGTATTAGAATCTGAAATTTCCTCTTTCCTGTGCTTCCAGGTAGAATGTAAACCCCACGTGGGCAAGAACTTTGTCCTGCTCCTGGCCGACCCCAAGTGGAATTTTGCCCAGCACCACACCACCGAGACTTGGTATGTTGCGGAATAATCTGGACTAAGGATGAGTGCTTTGAGGAGTGCCAAGCAGTTCTCAGCCCATGAACCCTCAGGGCGGCCACCTCCTGTAGGTTTCATCCCCAGGACGTGAGAGGAGGGTGGAGGAGAAGTCACTTTCCTGGGGTTACACAGCTAGCGAGTCTGACCACAGAGCGAGAGCCTTGGACGGCCACCACCCATGTTGTATAGGGGCAGGTTGCCCAATGCCTGGCCAGCAAAGTTTTAATCTCCTTCTCCAAACCCAGAAATCTTCTATCCCCATCGCTGCGTGCACTCTCTCTCTCTCCTCAAAGCTCAGCACACTGATTTTGGAGATAAGCAGCCTAATCCGTTTAAATTCTTCTTTCTGTAACGTTGTTGATTTTAGCTGAAATGCAAAGTGCGGGGCGCGCAGCCCACACGGCACCCACCGGAGAGAGTCTGAGATTAGTTCATTAATAGGTTCGGCTCCTGCCCATGCGGCCGCATGCCATTAGGAGCTTCCCACCACACGCCACTTAGAAACCCGCGTTTGCCGAGATGGTGCTGGGGAGACGCCTCCTGCGCGCATTCTATCGGTGGTGCCTATTATTGGATACAGTAGGTGTCCACGATGCAAAAGGTACTTGGTCACATTTGTTTTCCAAATCAGCCAACACAACCCAATGCCGCTGGCATCGCTCTGCCGCCGCTGCTGGCTATGGGCATTTCAAGGACACGAACAAGTCTGGCCTGGCCTGTCTCAGCCCAGATCATAACACACACACCTGTGCGCACCCAAGCCCAGAGCCAGGGAAACAGTGATGATTCCCGGTGAGCTACGGAGAGACACGCGCAGGTTACTGAGAAAGGAGCCCCCAGGGGCAGGGTGCCACAGAGGAGCCCACTTGTCCCTGAGCTACCATGCTCTGGTGTAACTGTTAGTCACTCAACAAACTGTCCAGAATGAAGTCTGAGACGCAGTGCCGTGGGCACATTGGCTGATCCAGGCAGGTGGGCGTGGCCTGTGCCTGTCACTCTGTGCGTCTGCTCTGGCTTCGGGGCGCTAACTCCCCATTCAACACCTCTCTCTCCCCCCTCCCTCCCTCCATCCCTCTCTCCCTGTCTCCCTGTTCTTTTTCTCTCTCTCCCCCTCTCTTCCTCCCTCTGTTCCTCCCTCCCTCTCTTTTCCATTCTCTCTCTCCTTCCCTCCTGCCCTGCCTCTCTCCCTCCCTCTCTCCCTCTCTCCCTCCCTCTCTCTCTCGCTTTCTCCCTCCCACTCTCTCTCAGTTAGCACATTTTCTTTGCCTGGGGCTTCTGTTTCTTGTAGGTTCCTACTTCCTTCTAACTCTACACCTGACCAGATCTCTCTCAGCCCACCCACCTGAGGTGCTTTCAGCGTCAGATTCAGAGGTGGGTTGCCACACAAGAAAGAGCAAAGCCCAGGGAAATACCCAGAAAGCGCGAAAGCTACACCACAACCCACATGGTTATTTATTTTTTTATTTGAGACAGAGTCTCACTCTGTCACCCTGAGTAGAGGGCCATGGCATCATAGCTCACAGAAACCTCAAACTCCTGAGCTCAAGCCATCCACCTGCCTCGACCTCCCAGAGTGCTGGGATTACAGGCGTGAGCCACCGTGCCTGGCCACCCACTCCCCACTTTGCTTCTTCTGCTCTCTCCGCTTTCTATTCAGTGAGATATCCATGCAGTCTCCCGCCCAAGATCAGTGAAGACTGAGGAACCCAGCACTATCCGTGTCCCCCAAGAAATATTAGTTTATCAGGATAGTTTATCAGGATTTTAGGAAGTCAGAGCCGAAAAAGGGAAAAGTGTGGCAAGGCCCTGCCTCAATGAAATTTTCATTTGAGAAGCATGAGCTGGCCTGTTGCACCTGCTGGTGCTACTACCTGCCTAGGAGGAGAGTAGAAAATGTCACTGCAAAATAAATAAATAAATAAATAAAA
The DNA here is from genome assembly GCA_963575145.1 of Galago senegalensis. NCBI lineage: Eukaryota > Metazoa > Chordata > Mammalia > Primates > Galagidae > Galago > Galago senegalensis. The sequence continues at coordinate 26,636 of CAUYTI010074615.1, forward strand.
TAACTGCTTGGCCTGAGAGAGGCCAGCCCATACTGACTCAACAGGCCGAGTTTCCTACCATTTCATTTCTTACTCGGTTTCTGAGTTTATACATCAGTCTCCTGACTTTGACTAATGTGAGTTTGGCCAGCCCATACTGACACAACAGGCCGAGTTTCCTGCCAGTTCTTTTCTTACTCGATTTCTGGGTTTATACATCAGTCTCTTGACTTTGACTAATGTGAGTCCACACTTTAAAGACAGATCTATTCTCAGACTCTGAATGAAATCCACCTTCTCAATTTGTGAGGTTGAGAATCAAACTCCAAACTGTGGTAAGTTTACCACTAACAAATACCACCCTTCAGAGGCAGCCTCCAGGAAGGATCCCTCCTCTCCCACCAATCCCTAGGAGGCCCCATTGTGGAGGGGAGAAAGCAAGCAAGGTTACACATCCCCCAGAGCTTAAAGCAATGATGGTCAACCCTGGCTGCACATGACATCACCTGGGTCTCACTCACCCTAGGGATGCTAATTTAGAGGGTCTAGGGTGCCACTTAGCCATTGGGGTTCTCCAAAGCTCCCCAGATGGTTGTGCTATGCAGCCAAGGTCGAGAACCACTGCCCAGAGCTTGGAAGCCCTGGGTCTGGATGCAGACCAGAGGTGAGGAGGAACTTAGCAGAAGCCTCTAGAGACGGGAGCGACTTCCTCCTAAGAAGTACCTTCTGTCCTTCTTCACCACTGCCCAGGTGAGTTCTGGGAAGGCAGAACCTGCTCAGAAGTCAGGCCTTGTTGTCAGCCACCAAGAATAACTGCTTGCCCTCACTAAAGTTCATTACCGTCCTTAGATGCCAGGTATAGCATATCACCAGAATTCACGGCAACTCCAGGAAGACATGGCTGGCCCATCCACAGCCCAGAACACTGAGGCAGCATCAGCTTTAGCCCAGTGATTTAAAACCCCAGTGGACAGATCCGCCACACCTAACATGCGTCTCCTGGTGGGTCACCCCCTCTGATGTCCACTGAGAAGTAATTGAACTATGGGCCCTGATACAAGACTGAGAAGTTGCGGGAGGAAGTTGCAATTATACACAGACCCGGATGGGCGATTTGGCGGAGAAGGTGATGAGGGAACCTCTATCTGCCTCCCTTTTGTCCTCCAAGTCTCCTTCCGGAAGCCCACCCAGCAGACCCACCTTGCCGGAGATGCGGCCACAATGCTTAAAGCTGTGCAGGAAGGAGGTCTTGCTCGTGACCCCCTCACAATGCCAGCATAGAGACAGCACAATGTCTTCACTTTCACAAGTAATGAATACCCTCAAATTAAAAATACATTTGCACCACTCGCTTTACCTCTGCATATATCATAACGTGTAAATACACATTCCACTTGTCTGGCTAATCATGTGCTTTGTATTCTCACGGGGGTCAGCGGGGTAAACAGCCGTCTTCCTATGCATCTCAGTATCATAATGTTCTTTAAAACGTATAGGTTCTCACTGAAGACGGATGGAGGCTATTGCCTATGGCAGTGGAAACAATTGGAAAAATTGTGAATTACTGCCTGGTTTCTCTCTATGGGCCAAGCTAAATAGTTAAGGAAACCTTTCCTGGTATGACCAACCAAAAGTTTTTGTTAAGCTCAAAAATTTGGTGAGAGCAAGTGCAGAAATAATGCCAAGCTTAGAATTGGAAGACTTTGGTTTGGGGCCTTCAGCTCGTGCATAAAACTGTCGGGTGACTTGGACCATCAGCACCTCCCTGGGGTTTAATTCCCTAGTAAACTGGGAATGCCCTCACCTTACCTGGGTCTTACTGAGGGGAGTATCAGCAGGGGCCTGCGAGAGGCTGTCTGAGGCAGAGAGCAGTAGGGAGCAGAAGCAGGAGAGGGTGCGCTTAGTGAAAGGAAGAAACAAGTGACAAGGACAAAAACTGTGTTCCGGAGCCCAGAGAGCTGAGGAACCTTGTGTGAAGGACCCCCAGACAAGAGCAAAAGTTGGGGGGTACAGGAGCTGCCAGATGCCCAGCCCTGACCCAGAGAGGGAGGTTGAGACAGCCCAGCCCCCCACCTGTCGCTTCTGATTTCCACCTGGGGCTTCCCAGTGGCCAAATCCACCTGCCATCGCCCTGCAGGGCCAGCCAGGCTCTCACAGTGTGGGGCAGGGCAGGGAAGGCTAGGAAATGGGTAAGGGGAAGAGGAACAACTGGCACAGAGCTCAAATCTCCATCCCACACTGACAATGAAAAATGTGCCATTTCCCTGCAAGGGAGTTTCCAAGCACCTCCGAATTTGGCTCCCCTAAACTAAGGAAGCCCTGCTACCCAGTGAGGAGAGATGGGCAGCTTCAGTCGGTGTTAAGAAGCCCCACCTTGAGAAAGCTCAGAACAGTCCAAGAAAGCAAAGTCTCCCTTTAGGTCAGAGAAGGTTATTTGCCTTCAAAGAACTCTTGAAATACTTTGCACAAGGATCCTTCCCAGGGAAGCAGCCCCCTGACACCCCCATGACCCCAAGGTCAGAGGCTGGCATGGGCTGCAGGAGAGAAAACCAGTGGACAGCCAGGCTGGGTGAGGAGAGGGGCTTCAGTCACCTGGCGTGCCGCTCATCCTGGCTTTCAGCACCCACCTGCTGGTTTGGTCCTTAACAGTTCAGTATCAGTGAAGGAATATGACATCTAGAGCATTTTTGCATCACCACACGTGACCAAGGCATAGCCAAATGTTCATTTAGTCCCAAACATCCTCAGTAGATGCCTGAGTCGTGTCCTGGAAGTTCATTTTAGGAGAGCATCCTGATCTGGTACTTGGGTGGACCTCAGAGGTGCTTGACAGATGAGGAAATTGAAACCTAAAGAGAGAAAGTCACCTGCTCCAGATGACAGTTAAGTCACAAGTGAGAGAACTCGGGCTCCCCGGCTCCTAATCCAGTGCTCCTAAGCCTTGCTAAGCGTGATCCACATCCACAGGAGAATGCGTGGGGATGTGATCTTTGTCATGATGCAGATAAACTGGGAACACAGGCTATAGATTAAGACCCATCACATCCAAAACACTGTTCCACCCTCTGTGCAAGTTTGGGCAAGATAGCTAATCTTTCCAAGCCTCAGTTCCTCAGTTTCTGCATCTGTAAAATAGATACTAATATATATATATATATATATATATATATATATATATATATGTCAATACAAAAGTTTTTGAGATACACAAAAATCAAGAAACGAAAAATCCATGTGGAATAAACAAAATGAAGTCCACCCTGGTGAAAACTTGCACTACGGTACCTCACACCCTAATCCCAGCACTCTAGGCGGCCAAGGTGGCAGATTGCCCCAGGTCAGGAGTTCAAGGCTAGCCTAGGCAAGAGAGAGACCCCTGTCTCTACTTAAAGTAGAAAAACTAGCCAGGCACGGTGGGGGGTACCTATAGTCCCAGCTATTTGGGAGGCTGAGGCAAGGGGATGGCTTGAGCCCGGGAGTTTGAGGTTGCTGTGAGCTAGGCTGACTCTACCTAGGGTGACAGAGTGAGACTCTGTCTTAGAAATAAAAAGAAAGAGAAATTTGCACGGGTGAGTAAGAAAGGACGCTGTCCATTGAGTTTCTTGGAAGTGAGATAATGGACCCTAACAGTCAGTCTCAAAACTCCGACTGTGACCCACGTACATACCTCAGAGAAGCATTATAAGAATGAGACAGAGTACCAAGAGTGCTTGGTGCAGAGTAAGGAACAAGGAAGTGCTTAGTCTCTACAGTCCATCAGAATATCACTACGGGTTCTGTATTTTGTCAGCCAAAGCATCCATCTCTTGCTGGGACGAGGGATCCAACCCAATCAGAGAACTCCACGAGTCAGCTGCGAGCCAAGGCTCCTTCCATCACTTCACGGAGCATCAAAGAACAGGGCACTGCCCCGGGGAAGTGGGGCCCCGGGGAAGTGGGGCCCCGGCCTGCAGCCCACAGAGCAGGACAAAGGGAGAAGCGTGAATGGGCTGCAGCCTGGACTTGGGCAGTGATGTGAAACTGGCATGCCTACATGTTACCAGCATCTAGGAAGCGGAAATGGGGTCACGTTTATATCAAATACCAAACCACAATGAGCTGAGCCCCACAGCCTTGATGTGGAGCTCATCCCTCTCCCCTGCCCTCTGCAAAGCACCCCACTCAGCCCCCACCTCTTCCCCTCTCTTCTGGTCCCCACCCTAGCCTGTTTCCATGGAAACAGCCCTGAGCTGCCCTGGACCAAGGAGCTGTCTCCAGCCCCCAGAGAGCATCAGAGCAGAGCCTCTGATGGTGTGGAAGGACTGAGACAGGCCCGGGCGCTCCCTTTCGGAAGGCCCTTTCTGTCTCTCCCCTCCTTTCTCTCTTCCGTCTCCCTCTTCAAAACCCACCCCTCTTGCCCTTCCCCTTCTCAGGGCCTTCCACTTTCCCTCTGCACTTTGGGATCAATTCCTGAACAGCAGTCGGACGGGGTGCAGCTGCCTGGATGTGTGTTGTTACGGAATGAGGCCCCTCGACCTCCACTGAGGCTGTGGTGAGGGAGCCACTCCTCCCTCCAGCCAGAGGGCTAGGAATAAAAAATATATATAAAAAAAAAAGAAAGAAAAATAATAAAATTGCTATTGCTTCTGGATGAAATATCCTGATAATCACAGGAAAGGAGAGCTTGAAATCATAATCATAATCATCTTTGGTCTCTGCCTGTGTAGACCTGGCCTTAGGCTTAAATTTAAACCCACGGTGACTCTAAAAGCTACGTGAATAGTTCATTTTCCAACAAAACTGCCATACAGGGAGACAAATAATTTAAGTAGGGACAATGCTTCACCACTATGCACATATTAAAAGTTTAAAATCACAACCCAGGGAAAGCCAGAGAAAGAAAGAAGGAAAAACAAACTTTGGTTTCATTTCTTGTAGCTGGAACGGTCGCTCCATTCTGAAGCTGTCATGGTCTCCAGGGCGGAGAGGTTTTTTCCCCCTCCCAGGAATCCAGGAGGGGGGTGGCTGCCACAGATGAAATGTCCAGGTGGGAGCCCCTCCACTGAGCTAGAGCAGCGGAGGGGAAATTTAGAGGAAATGTACAAGGGATGTGTCTCCTTTGCTTGTGGAGACCAAAGCTGTGTAAACGAGGTCTAATTTCTCACCTTGGGGGCCCCTGAACTCCATCCCAGGACATTTTATTTTCACCGAACGTTCCCCCTCGAATCAATGTACGGGGTATAGACTACTGATCACTAAGGGTCCCACCGCAGCCTCTGTCTCAATGTCAGAGCGAGAGCTATTGTTCTCTTGCCCAGGCTTTTAACCATGAGTCATCATACGTTTTCAGACACAGAGCAATTATTCATCGTCAAGTTATCCTACCCAAGCTGATCAAGAATTTAAACTGGGAAATCTGTACATGTGGCTTCCTGGGGCAGAGCACGAAGACACAGGAAGAAAAACCCTGCTGGTCCGGGAGAGGACTCTGAACGTTCCGTGTCCGGCTCTGCCTCTCACATACAGCCATTTCCAGCAGCCTAATATCACCACCACTCTGCAAACCTGCCAGCAGATACAAGTCCCCGCGTCATTGTGGTCTGTTTCCGAGGACAAATAAAGCATGCCGCTCTCCAGGGTTCTGCAGAGCACGCCACGCTATAGACAGAAGTGTTTCAAGTCAACACAATATGAAAAAATTCAAAATAAAATGAAAAGTGTCTGAAAACAAACCAACATAAATATACAGCAGTCCTGTTAATTATGATTATTTATGATCATAAGAACTGGCATCATTACCGTGGTTTCCTTTCCAAAATCTCACAAACTTGTTACTATACAGCAGTTTCGGAGTTCTATAGGCTTAAAAAGGTGGCGTGCTGGAGGCAAAAGTCATTTTTGGCAGGAGAGACGACGTGCGTGCGGGGCACGGGGCGTGGGGTGGGGGTGGCTCACTTGCACACACAGGTGCGATGCTGACACACAACAAAACCTGCTTGGACCTTCCAGCGTCCCCCGACATTAACCCACTGGTAACGCATTGCAGATGTCTCTGATGAGCCCTGCCAATCTATTAAAGGGCTCCAGTAGCCTGTGAGGGGCCTGAGGAATGATCTAGAAACCCACCCCCTGGGGGGAGACGGCCTATGGAGCATTCACCGACAGCACTGAATATTTCATCAGGGATGACAGGCCTGTCCTCTCCGCAGCGCCCCCCTCCTTCTCCCCTCCACCGCCCGGCCTGCCACTTTCTCTACCCACTCCCCTCCCCTCCACCCTTCCCCATCTTTTTCTCCACTCACTTGACAACTAGTCACGGCCGCATCACCGCCGTCCCGCTGTCCTTGCGAGCTGACCTCTGTAGTGCGCGGTGCCCAGTGGTCATGCTGTCCTCGTCTCTCGCCAACCACATCTGACAGGAGAGGAGACGATCGTGGCAGCGGCTCCGGGCACCTGAGACACCCTGGGACTACACAGGTAAACCAGGGGAGTCCGTGTTGTCTCTGGGCTAACAAGAGAGGAGAAAGACATGACATCTCCAACCAGGAGCCCACGTCCGAATATTCAAAAGGTTCATCATGCGGTGATGAAGGCAGCCCTCCCAGCCGTCCAGAATGAGGCCTGCAGTGGGGGTGTCCGGGGAGCAAGGGCGCACCTGGCCCTGTCCAGATCGGAGGGGGAGCATACAGGTGTGACAGGGAAGCCGTCAGAACTCCAGGGATGAGAGGGTAGGGGAGAGTCAGCCCCCCACAGGCCCTGGAGCCCTCCCAGGAAGGATCCAGACCCCCCCCCACACACACACACACCGAGATATGCAGAGCCCTATAAGCCACTGGGAAACCAGCCCTGCCCAGGCCACATCTGCCCACGGGCAGTACCCAAGAAGATGAGGAAGAAGGTTTATTAGTGGGAAAGGATATTGCTCCTTTAAAAATGACATGGCAGTTCTGTTCTCTTGTAACTCCTTTTTGGTGAAATGTTGTTGGAGTGGAGAAAAACATGAAGTATTTTGACTGAAATAAATGCTTTCATGGAAAACAGAGAGCCCTAGAGAGTCTTCTGAGACTGGAAGAACGTCATACTATTTTAAGCAGGTGACAGTAATGTCACTGTCTGAGGGGTGAGGGTGTTTTTCTCTTCTGTAGAATTACAAGAGGGAGGGAAAAAAAAAAAAACAAGTTTGCTTTGAATAGAGAAAGTTAAGAAACACACTTCCCTGTTACATGGGTAATTCATAGACCACACTGACACATCCTCCTGCTCTTGGTCTCTGGCAAAACTAACCAGGGCTATTAAAGAGAGAACGTCTGCTAGCTCCAAGCAGAAACAAAATAAAGTACATACATGCTCTTCGAATCATTCTGATTTTCCCAACTTTTCATTACACCTCCCACATCAGCATGGCCGGCCGCTGTGCAATGTTGAGAAGCCTCAGCCAGCCTTCCTCCCCGTGTATTGTGGACAGAGGAGGTCGGGGTCAAACCCAGACAGTGCACTTTACCTAACCTTGAACTTAAAGCTTACTGCAGGCTACCCTCCTCTTTACTTCCCTTTTCTTGGTAGGTGTTACTAAGTAGTCAATAGAGCAGTGATTTTTCAGCTGGCGTGCCATGAAATTTTTTAAAGATAATTAATTAAATTATTTTCAAGAGAAGTTCAAAGTACAGTAAGTGTATTCTTTTTTTTAACTCTTTTTTTTTCTTTGACCTGCATCAGTTGAATGTGCCACAGAAGTTCAACTATAGGTTCAAGTGTGCCGTGAGATTAAAAAACGGTTGAAAAATACTGCAATAAAGGCTAGATAGCATTCTGATGCCCCTCCCAGCACCGTGGGCATTAATGAAAATCCTTTCTTGTTATAAGTACGCAGCACTGAGATGTACAGAAAGGGGTCTTGCAGAAGTGTTGCTAGAAGACCTCCCTAGGACCTCGTCTGCTTACAGGCTCCCTCTTCACCCCAAGTCGTGAGCTGCCGCCGTGTGGCTGTTTGAGAATGGTTCATGGGAGGGTGGATCTGCCCTAAGGCAGCCCTGGTCCTGGAGGTCCATGGTGAGGCTGTGGTGAGGCTCTCTATGTCCCAGGAGCTAGAGCAGATGAAGATGTGAGCTCCATGGGCAGTGCAGTGGAGTTCCTGTCCCATCATCTCCACCTCCCACCTGCCCCATATGGGTATAGCCTGTGTCACAAGGAGAAAGCATGCCGTCCACTCCCAGGGCTCTGCAACTGTCTCGGGGATCACCAGAAAGAAGAGAAAGAAATGAGACATGATTTGCTGGGTCTCTGGTGCCTCCAAGATCAGGAGACCACCCAGAAGACGAAGGGACAGATAGAGAGAGGCCCGGAAGGCCCTCTGCCAGCCAGACTGCCAAAGCCGCATTAGAACCTGATGTTCTTGGGAGGGACCAACCCTGGGTGCCCTTGAGGATAAAGCAGGCCCTCCCTCGTTGAGAACCAATAATGGGTCTCCTTGGAAGCATCCAGCTTCCCAGAAGCCACTCGGGTGCCCAACCTGGCCTCACCCCTTTCTGGCTGATGGAGCCCTCCCTCAGAGGCATTCGGGTCAGGGGGCTGCACTTGAGAAGCCCTCACGAGGTGGGGTCATGGTGCAGTGAGCCTGCCTTCTCCATCTGGGCCTCCACCACACTGATGCCACTTGAGGCCCAAGACCCTCCAACCATAGAAATAAGTTTCTCCCCTAAAGAAACCTGACCTCCCAACGAGCTGCAAAGGCATAAGGCAAATGCCCATCATCCCCTCGTGTCTGTAAAGCCAGGCTCTGAAATGTAATGGTGTGCCAGGACAGCACGGCCTCACTGGTACTGAGACTTCAGAGCACTGTGCTGTTCCTCTGCTGGGAGGTCCTGCTTCCTGCCAGCTTAGCAGTGATGACACAGTCCACCACATGGCCAGGTCCTCAGCCCCAGGAAAAGGGCCCATCTCAGAGCTGCAACCCTAACAGTCCCTGCAGGGCTCCAGGAGTGGCATTGAATCAGAGCAGAGGGGAGTTTCAGAAAAGATTGTCTAGCCCCAGACTGAGATTTCAGTGTCAGGGTCCCTCTATAGAGCTTGACAAGCCCCCACACCACACTCACCTCACTGCCCCCGCCCCCCAGGCAGCCAGATGCCCTGGTTGGATCACAGCTCCAAAGAGGCCAGTTGCTCCAATTCCCCAGAGAATACTCTGGTCTCAGCCCAAAGCACCATCCCTGGAGTTTCTCTCCATATGTGGCCAGCCACACAGATGAGTTTTACACTGGTTATTCGGGGCATCCTCCAGAATGTTCCAATCTCAGCAGACACTTTCATTCAGAAGGCTGAGCTTCGAGACGGATGTTAGAAGCAACCTGCCTCTGAACTTGAGCTGGAAGCAGAGAGCAACCCACAATCAAGCTGGGCCCACCCTGGCCTCTCTGAACGGGAGACCTTCAGACAGAGAGTGAGGGGAGAAGAGGGCAGAGAAAGGGGCAAAAACCAGGTCCCACAGTCCTCATAGACCAGGGTCAATCCAAGAAGTGGGGAGAGAAGAACAGCATTCAGTGAGTTCCCACCTTACGGGATACAACGTACAGGTAAACGGAACACTGCCTGGGTGAAGGACGTAACTGAAACTTGGACTTCATCTTACAAACGCAAACAATGTAACCTAATAACAGGCATCTTCATATTAATCCAAAATAAACAAAAGAGGAGACATTTGATTTTAAATGCATTGAAAGTCACTGCAAGATTCTGAATAGGTAAGCAAAATGCTCCTTTGCCATAAAAGGACTACTCAGGTGTCAGAAAGGCAAACGGACTGTGAGTGGAAAAGAGTGGGCACAGAGACCCCTGTCCTTGGGCAGGGTGGGGTCAGGGAGGGAGACAGGAGGCCACCCAGTAGTGCTATGTCTGGAAATGGAGCCAGCAGGACGTTTTACTGCCTGGGGTCCAGGTACCTGGCAGGAGGCAGTGGCTTTCTGGGGAAGGGAAGAGTTAAGCATGGCAGTTCCAGTCATTTGTCTCTCTGCATGAAAAAATACCCCAAACTCAGGGGCTTAACATGGCAAGCACGAATACGGCATACAAGTCTGAACTTGGCACTTCCCAGTTTAGGCTGAGCTTGGCCGGGCGGTTCTTCTGGTTTTGACCGGGCTCACTCACACACCAGCAGTGGGTTAGTGGTTGGCTGGGATGACAGATAAATGGCTCTTGTCCTCCAACTGGCATATTATTATGGTGAAGGTGGAGATGGGAGAGTGGACCAGCCCGATCACAGAGCATTTTTTCATGTCTCTTTGGCTACAGCAAGTCACGGGACAGATGTCAGAGTTACAGCAGGTGGCACTGCGGAGATGGATGGAACAGGGTGAGCACATAGATTACTTATGCAATTTACCTTCCATCGAGGTCCTAAATGTTTGTTCAGTCGGATAACTGGATGGCGTGTGGGTGCCTTTTACGGGCAGACTGGGGGAGGAATATATCGGGAATTTCAGGAATAAAGAATTCTGTTTTGGTTTAGGAGGATATAAGGCAGCTCCAGGCTCCCTGAAGCACTCAGCGAGGGCTCATGACAATTTCCCCTCCCTGTGTGTAATTCATCTTTTCTAATTTTAAACAAAATTCACCAAAGTGGAGTTTCAAAGTTCCAAGACCACAGAACCTTTTGAAAATGATGCAAATGAGCCCATACGGAGGGACAAACAGGGCACAGAGCAGTTCCTGCCCCGGTCCCAAGGTGGCACCAGCTGGCTGAACGTCCTGGGCGCTTGTCACTTGATAAACAGGCCCCCTCTGTCTGCCGCGCTCACCATTCTATCCCTGCCGCAGAATGGGCTGGAGCTTCCACACACTCTGAGAGGTTCTCAGATCTTATGCTAATCGTTAACTAAGAATATTTCTCTCCAGAGATTTATTACATTAATGAACTCTGAAATTACTCACAGCAATTAGGTATATTGTTTTTAAACTCTTCAGAAATCATCAAAACACGTTGGTTGTTTTTCAGGGAAACATAAATTAAAGGTACAATTCGTTGCCCAAACAAACCCAGCAGCCAGCTCCCTTCATGCTGGTTTGGGGAATTTCTGGTCCCCCATCTCCAAGCTGGATGAGCGTCTGCCCAGCTGAAAGGTTCCCTGTGCTTCTAAATAGTGAGGCTTTTTTTCTTAGAAGGGGACTAGCCTCTGAGTCTAGTCTGGCTGGGCACTGGATGGCTCTGTGCCAGGGACGGCTGTGAGGGTTGGGGGCTTGTCTTGCAAACTGCCTTCCACTCACCCACGAGAAGCAGGAGGAGAGTTAAGGAGGCCATGGATTCCTGGAAGTGGGTACCACACCCTCTCCAGCACCCCCTGCCTCCAAAGGCCACCTCCTTACCTCTCACAGACATGTATGGGACATTGCCCTCACCTCTCCATAGCACAAACCCTTCACTCTGATGTTCAAACTGGATCTTGGACTTTGCACACACACACACACAGACACACACACACACACACAACACACACCCTTCCTCAATAGGACACCACTCTCATGCCCCACAAGCCGTTTCCAAGGCCAGGCAGTAAAGGCAGGTGCCCAGAGCAAGTTCTTAGATATCCAGCTGCCAACCTTCACATACATATCTTAACACTCACAGCCTCCCCATCTGAAGACTGTTATAGCACAGCATGCGGCATGGAACTCAGGTCCTTCCAAATAAATAGGGACTCTTTATAATACATTTTGGGGATTTTTCCCACCTTCTCCCATTTGGCTTCTACAGCTACGAGATGGGAGCTAGTATCATTCCTCACTTTACAGATAAGGAAACGGGGACTTGCAGAGGGGAAGTGATTGGCCCAAGCCCTCTGTAGGCTTGGGGTTTTGTGCTCCTCCAGAGTGTCTCCTATGCAGGGAGGCTGCCTCCACATGGCCGTGTAAGAGGTCAGACTGGGCTTGTATGAGGGCGGGGAGGGGAGACACTCCCAGCTGCCTTCTGGAGACTCCTGCATGCTGCCCTCTGGGGTCCCCCTGCATGCTGCCCTCTGGGGACCCCTGCATCCTACCCTCTGGGGACCCCTGCATGCCACTTTCTTGGTCTTCAGGCTCCAGACTTCTCCCCTCCCCACTCTCAGGTCTTGGCCCCCCACCTCCCACCCCATGCCCGTGGACTCCCAACCCCACCTCCTCCTTAAGCTCTCCTAAATTTGTACTCTTTGAGCTTTCAATGTGCTGTCTACTTCCTGTTAGGCCACAAACTCTTGAATTGATGCTCTAGTGATTACCCTACACTTTCTGTGTCCTGAGCCCCAGAAAATAAGAAGTTTGGTAGAAAGGGGAAACATCCATCAGTACATTTTCCTCTCAGTCTTGAAGCCCTTGAGCAGTCCGTCCACTCAATGCCCTCCAGCTTGGTGACTGTGATGGTGGAAGCCCCAGAAGCCCCAGTGGGAACACCAGCAAGGACCCTGGTGGCCCTAGGGCACCAGCGGAGCTGGAGACAGTCACAGAACCTCCACTAGGTTATTCTGCAAGCAGCAGGGTCCAGGAAGGGCCCCACCAGCAGATGCAGAGGCTAAAGGGGGGACCCAAAGCCCCATTCTCCAGTGAGCCCTCCCACAAACACCACATTCAGGAAACAAGTCTCGGACTGACCTGAGTGTGGCCCTGGTCACTTCAGACCCAGCATGGCCTGAGGGGACCTTGTCCCCTCCCCATCCCCAACTCTGAAGATCCCCTGCAGCACTGGGTGACAGCCCCACTCCAGAGCCCAGGGGATGACAGTAAGGTCACAGGAGAGAGAGATGGTGCCCTCTGGCACCAGCCATATGCAGCTTCACAGGGAAATAAAATGCTCTGATACGGGTACCTTAGTTTCCAGCTCTGTTAAGGGTCCAGGTCAAATCTCTTCTCCTCCACTAAGCAGGGCAACTGGAGTCCTCACCCAGCTTCACTGGGACTTGTCACATCAACCCCCCAGCAGGAGCCCTATGGACCTGTGGATTAAGCCTCCGTGCCTGTCCCATCTCCCCATCCCACCTCATGGCCTGGACACACACCACGTGCTAGATACACTTGCTTGGTGGCTCCAAAAAGCAGCCACAATAAAGAAAATTGCAGATCCTTGTAGCTGGAAGGGACATCAGGAACCATCAGACTGTTTTACAGGTGGGAAAACTGATATGCCCAGGAGGAAGAATGGAACACAAAAAGCTTGGACGCAAAGCTAGGAGCTCTCTGACCCCAGCCCAGGGCCCCTCAGCTGGTGCTGACCCACCCCAGCCTGTTCCCGACCCACCCCAGCCTGTTCCCATCCACTTTCATTTACAAATTGCCTCAGAGCCTGGTTTGGGCCCCCAGGAGTAGCCAACCCATGGCAGTGGGGGGCTGACATCCTCTGGCCCCTCGGCACAGGGTGGACACTCTGTAATGTCAGATACACGGGAGCTGTGCCTTTTTTTTAAGCTTAGTAATCATCAATGTTTGCTGCCGCCATGGCCTCAAAGATTGTCACCCCCAGCCCTTTACAAGTCCAGAGCTATGTACCATTTGACCTCATAGGGGGGTATACAAAATGTGGTTGTTTTTAAAATATGTCCATTAAAAATTAAAACCTTCTGGGAGTTTAATGCCAAATATGTAGCTTCTACCTCTTCCCACTCTCTGCCAAGAACTCTGCCAATAAGGTGGAATGGTTTCAATATCCATTTAGAATAACATAGAATAGGGTATCTGCATTAATGTGGCAATGAACCCTCCCTCCCCCCTCAAAAATATAATAAAGAAACTAGCAAAAGAGGACAATTGAAGTCTAAATAACGAGTGGTAAGGACAGGACCCCTGGTGTCCTGTCACAAGACATCCCTGAGTCCCGAACTTGGAAGGAGCCATTGGGAGGGAAGGCAATTTTCCAGTTTTCAAAATGAGATCTTCATTTTCAGGGTATTATGACAAACAACTTTTTAGCACCCATTTGGAGGCCTTCGAGTACTGGAAGCCCGGCACAAATGACTGTACCCCAAACTGAGCAACCATGAAGAGTCATTAAAATTCGCCAATGGATGGTGTCCTCCACAGAAGGACAGGAAGAGGAGCTCTGGAGAAAGGGGGTCTGGGGAGCCTCACCCATGCTCAGGCTCAGCTCCGCCTCCCACCCCCAGCAGGTGATCCTTGGAAGGATCCAAACAGGTAAAACCAAGCAGGACCAAGGGTCAGAGTGGGCACAGCTCAGACCCACGTGACCAGAATCGGCCCAGTGATGCGTCCAAGGGAGCCTTTGCTGAGATGGCGCCACAGACAGACCCTTAGCCACGGTCAGGCTCACGGGCACCATGATACAACAGAAATGAAACTAAATTATATCACTTGTCATCATTAAGAAACATTTTCATCTTCATTCTTCATTTGAAAAGCACTATATTTAATGAATAAGTAATAAGTCATGACACGCAAATGACTAAAATACGGGAATTATACCAGGGTCAGCTAAGGTAGCTTTAAACCACGAAATTAAGGGACCTTTCCTGCTTGAAAAAGATGTCACTCCCAGCCGTTAGGACCCTCTGTGAGGCTGCCCACAAGCACTGGGGACTGTGGACATGCCTGTAAGAGGGAGACCGAGCCTGTGATGGAGACAAAGAAATCCTGCTGACCGGCTGGGTCCCTGAGCTCTGCGTGTATCCAATGGAGACATTACTGGTCTCATACAAGGCGAGCCCCATTCCAAAGGAAAATTCTGTGGATGCATCACTAAGGGATGTAAGGTGGAGCTCTGGATCCCCTGTGTTTCCAAAATGCTGGACCACCAGCTCAGCGGCTAAGGCGCCAGCCACATACACCAGAGCTGGCGGGTTTGAACCTGCCCAGGCCTGCCAAACAACAATGACAACTATAACCAAAAAATAGCTGGGCGTGTGGTGGGCACCTGTAGTTCCAGCTCCTTGGGAGGCTGAGGCAAGAGAATTGCCTAAGCCCCAGAGTTTGAGGTTGCTGTGAGCTGTGACGCCACAGCACTCTACTGAGGGCGACATAGTGAGACTCTGTCTCAAAAAAAATAAAAAAATAAAAAGACAATGTCTCTTCCTCAACCATGTTCATCTCCCCTAACATTTCTTCAAAAAAATTAAGAGGCCTCAAGTCTGAACTCTGCAAAATTTTGAATGAAAAAATAACAAAGAAAGAAATAAGGCCAAGCAAGGTGACTCATGCCTGTAATCCCAGCACTCTGGGAGGTCATGGCAGGTAAATCGCCTGAGCTCAGGAATTTGAGCCCAGCCTGAGCACAAGTGAGACTCTATCTGTACTAAAATCAGAAAAATATTAGTCAAATGTTGTGGGGGGTGTCTGTAGTCCCAGCTACTTGAGTGGCTGAGGCAAGAGGATTGCTCAAGCCCAGGAGTTTGAGGTTACTGTGAGCTATGATGACACCATGGTACTCTACTCAGGGTCACAGAGTGAGACTCTGTCTCAAAAAAAAAAAAGAGTACGTTAAATATTTTGTTAGTGGTGATTTTGATGGATAACAGCAGGTGGCTAGATTTTGCATAATTAGAAAACATGTATTTATATACAGTCATTTGTCACTTCACGACAGGTATAGATTCTCAGAAA